>BMAO01000813.1:0-28375 GCA_019973975.1 Trichonephila clavata | reverse complement strand
CGGGTTTCATAAATGTTTTCAATAAAAAAACTATTAAAAGTTTTTACGAGGGGTGATAAAAAAAGGCTACAAGTCGAATAAAAAAATATGTATTAACAATAGACACAAAAAATACAGAAGGGAGTTGATAGGCATATAATGCCTATCTCTTTTCTACGTAATCACCAAGTCTATTTAGGCATTCATCAAAACGCAGAACCAACTTGCTTAACCCATCTTAGTAACCCGTCCCTGTCCATTGAGCCAGGTCTCTGCGGATGTTTTCACAACACTGTCTGAAGAAACCCGTCGGCCGGATAAGTGCTGCTTCAACCTCGGAAACAGGAAATATTGAATCATTTTGAAATATTTTGAATCATTTCTCCAACTCACGCCGTGTTGATTTCTGTCGTTGAAGAACTTGATCGGCCGCTCCTGCCATTTGCGTTTTTTGATATCCTGTCTGCTTGATTGAAAAGAGCGACACCATTTCGCTACATGTTATCGGCTCATTGCTTCTTCACCATAAATTTCCACGATTTGCCAGTGAATGTCAGATGCGGACATATTCTTTGCCCATAAAAATCGAATTATGGCTCGCATTTCCAAACGAGACCAATTTTCTAAGCGTCTTTCCATTTCAGTCATCCTGAATCGTCTGTAGAACTTTCACTACCTACCCTCAAGCCAGTTGTATGACAAGTAGTGCGATTTGTCTCCCCCCCTCTGGGGAAACAAAATTTCCCCACAATATGCAGTTTTCAAATGCTGTGACTTGTAACATTTTTTTCTAATTTTCTCTAGTATCTATTTAAATTTACCATTTGATATCACTATTTTAGTTCATGATAAATCAGTCTTCAATGATATGTGATCAATCACGCGGTTATTCTTTTTGAAATTAATTACAAAAATATATCAGACGTATCATGTATTGAAACAGAATTTCTAAAAAAGAGCTTGTTTAATGCAATCTCAAATCAATTTATTATTATTATATACTAACAGCATAATCATTAGTTAATTTAACTAACGAAATAAATTTAATTAACTATTTCCCAGAACGAGATAGAGATAATTTTCCATTGTTTAAGGGCGAATATTATTCGCATTTCATCAAGAAATATTCAACCAAATCTTCTTTTTAACACCCTTTTATAAGCATCACTTGTATGTAACGGAGTCTTTGAACTCAATTTTTACCCCCTTTTAAAAGGTCAGATTAACTCGAAAGTTGGCTCACTTGTCCAGGACTGATGACAATATAATAATTTAATAATTTTGTTCCATTGCCCTGATCAGGATCATCAGGATTAATGATTTCCCATTCTCAGATCCCATCCCACATCTAGCGACTAATTTCAGACCTCATTTCCAGATGCAGCGACTAATTCCAGATCCTATTTCCAGATTTGGCGGCTAAAAGATTCAGTTATAAATTAGTTCGATTAACTATAAAAGGGTGCTTTTTTAGTTTTTTAAACTATAATTTACTTCATAAAACACAATTTCCCAAACTATTTTTAATTTTTCCATGTAATTTTTAC
Source organism: Trichonephila clavata (assembly GCA_019973975.1). Taxonomy (NCBI): domain Eukaryota; kingdom Metazoa; phylum Arthropoda; class Arachnida; order Araneae; family Nephilidae; genus Trichonephila; species Trichonephila clavata. The sequence goes on along the minus strand of BMAO01000813.1, from coordinate 26,849 downwards.
ATAACGTGTTTCATGTAATGTTTCCCAATTAATTTTTCTTTTAAATTCAGTGCGTTTTCCTGAAAATGATTTTAATACTGCTAGAATTATGAAAAAAATGTATCAATTGATCAAGGCTTGAATTAAATATAATCCCATGTGTTATATTCGCAGAGAGTTAATAAAATAATATTTTAAAATTTGTCTCTTTTTTTCCTCTTCAACAAAACGATTATTATTTTTAAAAAATTTTAAACTAGAGATTTTTGTCCATAAAAAATATTTTTAAAGTAATTGTGTAAATATAAAAAACATCTCTAAAATAATTGCTTATTAAAAAATCTCTTTAACTTTTGAAGAAAACTTTTTTTTAAAAAATTAGATATTTATTGACAGAAAGAAAAGAGACTGCAGTAGAAACTTAATATAAAAGAAAAAATTCCTATTTATTAAAAAATATATGTCACCGATTAAAAGTCAGAAAGTTCGATAAGCAACTGGTTGCAAATGCATAAAAGACATTGTTTATTTCAGGTTTAAGGGTTTCTACAGATCCTCTTTAAAATTCAAAACATGTTTGTGAAAACGAATACATTCACTTGTCAAGGAATATTTGTGGCATATTTTAATGGAAAACATTTCCTATGAATAAATTCTATTTTCATCGATGTTTCTCGACGTAAACTAATACGTCCATCTTTCCAATCTGTGTATTACGCAACGTGTTTTTAAAAAATTTTGCCAAGCATCACCAGTATCTTCTCTTCCTTAAGAAATATTTGTTTTTATCGTTTGCTTTTTATGGTCTGAGTGGATTCACTATTTGTCTTTGTAAAAAGGGAAGGGAATACAACAGAAAGTTGAGTTTGAATTTTAAAGGTAAACTTTAAAAAGAAAATGTCTATAGTTTAATTTTAAATACTTATGTCGATATTTGTTATACTGATCTTTCGGTAAAACAAAATAAAGTAATAAATATACTTTTCAGTTAAAATTTGTTTTTATTTAAGCTTGAAATATTGTTCGTGTATTTAATTTCAATAATAATAAATATATTTATTAAATTTCATACATGTGATTAGACGCGTAAAATGTAAGACTTATATACTGGCGTTATATTTAGTTGGTTAGTGAGAGTATTATGTCGCACTAGTAACGTCTCTTGAAGGTAATTTCCCTAACGAATATAAATTATTTGATCAAATCTCTGAATTGTTTTAGTGAAAAGATGAAATGAACAAGACAGGACTAGCACATTTGTTTTGCTTGTTACCACTCCCCTTTAACTCCCGTTCCCCTCTGGCACCGTACGCACAGCGCCCAAACATTTTGCCAGTCATGAGTTCAAATGGATTTCAGATGAAGAAGAAAAAATTAAAATCTGACCGAATCTGTATCTGAAGAAAAGTGTAATGAAACTATTAGGACTTATTTGAACTAATTGGATAGATAAGGAACTCTTTGTGAACTCGCAAAAGGGTAGAAGAAGCTGTAACAATCATTGAACAATTCTAATTAGCATCAAGCCCGCTTTTCCGCTTAGGCATGCTAGGCATATGCCTAGGGCGCAAAAGATTTCGGGGCGCAAGAAATTGGAGGGAGAAAAAAGAGAAAAAAATTAAATTACAGTGAACACCTAACAAATCATGAGAGAAGCATTTCTGCTCTTAAGAGAGTAAAGACAAACGAGATCTACTATGGAAAAAGAAATGCTTAACAGTTTGATATTGCTATGCACTCAAAATGATATCACAATAGATATTGATTACAATGATGTCATTAACGATTTTGTAATGATCAAAACTCGGAGAAAACCTTTGTTATACAAGTACAATGACAGTGACTCAACAAAAAATAAGGATGTCTGAAAGTAAAACATAGTAAAACGATAAGCGAAGAAAAGATGAGAATAAACAAGTTGAAAATATTTCATACAATAACGTATACTCTTTATTGTGATTGCAAACGATTTCATTAATTTACTGTACTAACTTACAAAAGGGTCGTGGGTATGTGATGCCGTAAGGTAAGAAATGAATAAAAAGTGGCAAAAACATGCCACTCTTGGTTGCCAGTCCAGGACATGGCGTGTCCTTAGGTGGTGGATAATGGAAATATTTTTCAAAGAGCGAAAACAAATAGAAGAGTTTGAGTAAAGGGAAAATCCCTCCCGAAGAAAAACTGGCAAGGTAAAAAGTGAAGGAGAGGGGAATTGTGGGGTGTGGGGGGGCGTAACAATTTAAAGTGCCTAGGGCGCCGGTGAGGGTAAAAACGGCCCTTATTAGCAGCACTATTAAACTGAATAGAATATATAAACAGTACTATATTAGGGAAAAAATAGGATGTTATAGAACTAGTTGCAAAAGAATCATTGGTTTTGAAAACAAAATCCGAATACGAGACCTAGTTGTTAAAATAGCACTAACGGAAAGTTTTTTTTTTATCGGATATTTCGAGAAACACAATTCAAATTACAATGTAAAACAGAAAGACGTGCTTATAAAAAATATAGCACATTTTCTAATTCGATATGCCACAAATCAACAACGTTTTTTAGCAAAAATGAATAAGCTTTTTTTTTATTAATTATATTCACGAAAAAAATGTTTGAAATTTTACTATATAAATATCCTTTTTTTAAAAAAAATACCAACCTAAGTGTCACTTTCCTTTTTTAATTAGCTTCGAATAAATAATTTGTATATTTCAATGGCTTACTCTACATTTAATAATGCACCACTATTCCACACCACGCTTTTAATCTCTCGACAATATTATTTCAACATTTCTCTGAAGGAATTCAGGGATTTGATCAAATCATTTACTTTCTTTAGGAAAATGACCTTCAAGAGAGACGTTATTTTAGCATCTTCTCTGAATTGATCATATCCCTCAGGGATTTGATCAATTTCCTAAGTTCATTATTTCCATGTGACTATTTAGTGGAAATTTCTGGAAAAGTTATTTCGTTGGAAAAAACACTACAAGTCTTACATTTATGTTGGATATTTGGAAATAATGCAAAAATCAGTTCTTACAGCGATTTAAATGATATTTTTAGACTACATCTGATTATATTTTTTCTAATTCAATCTATTGATGAATATTGCAAAACACAGGTTTTACAACAAATATCCGCAACGATTTTTTAAAAAATTTATTCATTTCTTGTTTAGGCTTATCACTTACCATTATCATTGCTTTTTTCATTGCATATTTAATATTTTATTCCTTATAAAAACATATTTATTTCATATAGGTTCCGTTTTTTCCTATCATAAAATGACCGAAGCACAATAAAAATCAAAAACAGGGCTTCAATTAAATAAAAAGAATCATTTTTTGATAGAAAAAAAAAAGAAAAATTAAATACTTTCCGTTTAAAAAATATGTATTTAGTTCAATAAATATTCATCAAAAAGAATTCGACAGTAGCAGATTAAGATTTAATCAGAAAAGAACAAAAAGTAGACTTTTGAAATGTATTCAGGAATTAAAAAATATTAAACGCACCTTTAGAATTTAAAATAATATAATATCAATTTATAATTTACAAAAAACTTAAAAATATCATATATTTGATGAATTCAAATTTTGTATGTTTTTCAACAACATCGAAGCATGTATATAAAATTTATCAAAACAAAAACAACATTCAAGGAATCAAACTTATTACCTTAATTCCATCGTTGAAACAATTCTTTATTAAGTTAAAAACAAACTTTTTGTGCCTTTTTTAGGAATTATTAATAAATTTCGAAATTATTAATATGTTAGAATTAAATTTAAGCTTACTACTAGAATTAAAATAAAGTATGCTAATCTTATTAAATTGTCACAATATTTTATTCCAAATTATTCTAAAACACGTCATTTAAAATCCCCAAATGATATTTTTTTAGAAATCAAGTTTTTATCGCTATAAAAGTACAGAACAATTTTAAAAAATATTCTATACAATAAAAAAAATATTTCATTTTCCCCCTCTTAAAATTAAATTACAGATGCAAACACGTCTAGCTCAACCGTAACCTTTTAAAACATAAGTAAACGATAAAAATAAAATAAATTCGAATTTGGACTATAAAAGAAAAAACGTTAATTTTATTCGAGTCAATAACGTGATGTCGAAAAAACGTGAAGAAAATATGGAATAATTCTCTTCGAAAATTGTACTCCACTGGGAAACCCGTGGAGTTCCATTATCGATTCTTGGCCCATTAACTTGAGAGTGAATCAAAATCGGAGAAACACTGAATCGATTCTATAGCTGTTGCCAGAATCCTACGTCGTATGCTATTATTAAGCAAACGACGAAGTCTGCGAGTGCCTTCCGGAAATATCTAATTCGATTTCATATATTCAGAGATGTCTGACCATTTTGTGTGGGGGTGAAGATTATATGCTTAGATCGTTTTAAAATTTGCAGTGGCGTTTAGATTCTAAAGATGTCCACAAAATAAGTTGTAACGTGTGAATGAACTTATTTAGCTTGAATTAAGCACCTTTGAAGGATATACATTTAATATAAATATTCCAAAAAATTTACTGATAAATTTTGTTTTGCAAATAAAAAAAAATAATTCTTTTGGAAATGTAATACTATTTTAATTGAAAATATACTACTGAACTCATATAATAAAGTAAAGTATAATTTAATTTAAATATTTTCAGCGGTTTTTTAAACTTATATTAACTGAAAAGATAGAGATAAAGTGCGTCTACTTAAAGTCTTTTTAGACTTCTCAATGTGTATTTTTTTTCCAATTTCAATCGAAAAAATAAATTACGAAATTTCAAATGTGTGAGATGTAATATAAAGTAACGATTTAAAATTACTTCAAAGATATATTAAATTTTAATTATTACTTGGAAAGGCTTTCCAATATATTACCATATTACTTAATCTATATTAGTGGTCCTCATACTTTTTCAACTCACGGAATTCCTATAACTTGTAAGAGTTCTCGTGGAACCACTAGAACTAGAAAATGTTTTCATAGAACCCCATTCCACATACATACTTAGAAGAATAGTTATAGGTACTTCACGCAAAGGCAATTCAAAAAAGTATTGCATTTATAATTAAAAATTCTAATCTAATTTTTTAAAAATAATTTGTTCTCTAATAATATTAATTTGTAATTCAAGTGTCGCCTATCCATGCATTATATTTAATGAATGGGGTAAGTGCTTGCTTCTTTTCACACACACTGTCGAAGTTGAAGTCTATTGAGATTAAGTGCAATCACATTCCATATTCTGATTTTGTTTTTATACTTCGTTTTTGTAGCCACTCACATTGAGAAATATATTTTCCTTAAACACAATGTTCTGAATGGCATTAAAATACTTATAGCTGTGCGAGAAATACTGCGCATTTAGCAGGAATTCGAAACATTAAATTTAGGAGCTGTTCTTGTATAAATTTAGATTTTAACTTCGAATCTGTTGATATTATGATAACTTGTTTCCTCTCCTTCATTATACGTGTTTTTTCCACAAATGTTTCCATTAGGAAACTATTTAGTTTTGTTAAAAATTATGCTAACTAACGAGTATAAAATTATCTCGTGGAACCCGAAATATTAAACAATAAAATATTTACAATCTAGTAAGAAGTATGTATATTATGATAAAAAAACGTTTTAATATTATTTTATTATATTACAAAACAAGTTTAAAAAGTGCTGCAAAATAAAGTTATATATAAATAAAATTTTCAGTTTCAATGAATAGGATAAGCTTTAAATACTAGTCATTATAAAAACTTCATAGAGAACGTGAATCCATTTTACATAAATATTTTTAAGTTTCTTTTTGATTCTTTTATTGTGACTCGTGGAACCCTGGGCATACCTTGTAAGATCTCAGGGCTCCGTGGAACACAGTTTAGATACCTGCTCTATATTATAGATGTATCAATTAAGAATAAAAGTAAAAGCAAATAAAAATCAAAAACTTTTTCAAAATATTTGAGTAATGAGTGTTTATTAACGACATAGTATAAAGTAATACGAGAACTATTGGAAACAGATCTCGTAATTTTGGAACTCGGTCAAGTGACATTTGAGCTGGGATCCCCCTCCGAACATCCCCACCACGGAACGACTTAGAGCCACGGGAAGCCGGCAACAAGTTCTTGACAAGGCTATCGCTACCGCTGCCAATTCAAAATATTTGAAATAAATAACCATGTGCGCATTTAGCTTATTTACGGTATTTTATGTATATTATATAATTTTACAAAATAATAATATTTAATAAAATCATAAAATATATCAACAATTTCAAAACTTCATGTTAATCTATTAATAATAATTCTACACATCATTTTTAATTATGAACACTCATCTAAGAAAACATATAGTCAGAGTAATTATTCATTTGAAAAGCGCATGCTAGAATAAATCGCATTTAAAGCTTTTTCCTCTTGGGATTTCGTTATTATCACGTCACAATCACTCCGTACGTTTTTTTATTACAGATATCGAAAGTAAAAATACTCTTTTTAAAATAACTTCTCGGTTCAGTAGCTATATTCAATAAGTTTTTTTCATATACTTTTTATGATTATTATTCCTAATACATTAGAAAAATGCGTTAACATATGAATAAAATAAATTTCGTGTTCATTCATACATTCTTTAAATCCATAACTGATATTTAAAAAAAAAATATTCGCGAATATTTTTCGCATCAGTTACTCTCTTGATTTAAATTCAAATGGAATGAAATGATCATTAAAAATATATGGAAGAAACTGTTTTTATTTATTCATTCTTTTCTTTTTATTGGCCATTAAAATATTTAATTGGACCAAGAAAAAATTATTTTAGTTGCGAAAATATTTTTAAAAAAAAGAGAAACACTTTCTCTTTATTGTAGCATCTGGATCTACGAGGAGCTGAATATGAGGTTCCCAGTCATGTTTCAAGTTTTTTTTAAATTAAATATTGCCATATTTATCAATTCGTGGAAAAAGTATTCATTTTTTAAATGTATTGCCTTATGTGCATTGTGCTCGAATTAAATATTTTTTAAAAGGTGAATTTATCTTATTAAATCTCATGCCATACAATATGGCATTTAGAAGTGTCTATGTGATTAAAAATGTGAAAACATCTCGTAATGTATCGAATGAATGACCACATTTACAACACTACTTTTATTTATTCTAATTTTTTAGTTCCTTAATCTATATATACAGGGTGTTGCCGACAAATTCAGAGGGATGGTAGTATGCAGCATGAGGACGACCAATCACTATAGAATATGGGGGCGCGACATTATTTCAAGATTATTATTTTCTAGTGAATTGTATAATATAATTTGGTAATTTATTATTTTGAATAATATTTGTGCTACGGAATTCATTGTAATTTATTGGATTTACAATTTGAATTTTTGTTTATATATTTTAATTGAATTTGTATTGAAATATTGTGGATGAATTTCTTCATCGAGGCAAGAATTTCTTCATCATAACGATAAGTGATTGTCACAGGAATTGTTCGAAGTTGCGGTAGCGTAGCTGAAACCGCCAGATGAAGGAGTGACGGACGCGTTAAAACAAACCAGGTGTGCTGGTGATGTCTGTTAAAGCGAGGACAATCCGCACCGAGAGATCCTACACTGTTGCCACCGTCGTCTCCTACACATGCGATTTCATGTGCTCCTAGAAGAAGAAATCCAAGGGATTGAGGTCTAGGGAGTATGGAGACAACAAATCCCATGGATATGTAGCATGTCGGTGGCAACACACCTCAATTGAAAAAAGTGCTAATGCAACACCGTGCATGAACCACAAGTTCTGGTGCGCCATGACCTGTACATTTCCGCAACGGTGTACGAAGACATACTGCTTGTACGAAATGGCAGCAACTCCGAGAGGAAATGCTATAGGAAAACAAGATAGGTTCCAGGTGCTTTGCACTATTGAGGCATTCGGGCGTTCTTCATTTGTTTGGAAACTCTCCTTCTCATCGTTCTCCCGATGGCTACTATTATCGCAATTTTCACCAAGTAAACGTGGTTTGTGAACCCATGTTCTACTATGATTTGTCGTTCCCATGCTGCGAACTATCATCCCTCTGAATTTGTCGATCGAATTCGGCAACACCCTGAATAAAAGAAATAAGGGACTCACTCATTGACTCATCACTAGATCTCGCGAACTTTCTGACCAACAGACTTTGAACTTAGTAGGCACATTTCCTTCCTTTAGCAGATATCAACCAGGAACGGATTTAATGAAATCGACCCAAAGAGAGGTTGAGAAGTTGTTTTAGATTTTAAAAAATCTGTTTTTGAACTATTAGACATATAGATTTGAAATGTGAGAAACATGTTTCTTTTAGTAAGTAGAGATCCGTTAAAAAAGGTTTTGGGAAAATCTACGCACAAAAGGGAGGTTATTGGAAAGTTATAGACATAGAAATCCCGTTGTTTGAACTATTGAACCTACAAACTTGGAATTTAGTATTCAAGTCTCTTTGTTGAGTACAGATCAGCAAAGAACGAGTTTTTTTGCCAAAATCGATTCCCGAGGCGGGTTGCGGGGGCTTTATAGAAGAAGGTTCCTATTTTTGAACTACTACTCATACGAACTTGGAAGGCGTGTCTCTTTTGTACTTTTGTGACTCTCTTCACTAAGAACGTGTTTTTAGAAAATCTACCTCATGGGGTGTTGCAAGGGCGTTGTAGACAAAAATCCTCGCATTTGAACAATGAGACTACAGACTTGAAATTTTGCAGACATATTTCTTTCTGTGAGTAGAGATGCACTAAGAGCAGGTTTATCGGAAATCGATTCCATAGAGAGATTTCAAGATGTTATAGATGAAAATTCCTGTTTTTAAACTACTAGTCATACTGTGACGGATCTATTCGAGTCATTTTCCTACTAATCCTCTTGAGGAAACTTTGGGGCTAGCATTCACATTAATTCACAGCCTTTCAAGAAGAAACCATGATATTTAAATCAGTTTGACTATATAAAGTCTAGGTTTTGTAGATGTAAGATAGAAGGAGCCGGGAAGCTGTTACGTAAGTGTGAATAATAGAATATTTCATTCACAAACATAGAGCGAGTTAAGGAAGTAATTGCTAAGAGATTAAATTATTAGATTGAAGATTTAAGATTCATGATATTAAAATTAGTTACGGTTCATTAGCGCTTGTTCTCCTTATCTAGTTCACGTAGTTGGGTTTACTTAGAGTTAATTATTGAGATTATAGATAACGCTTTATATATTACTCCTAGGTTTCCTTTTGTAGTTTCACTTGTGATTGCTTAAGTGTGCGTGAAGTTAAATAAAACTAATTGTTATTATGGAAGTTGTTGGTGATGCTTTGTTTCCCCCCACACCTTTAGCCATACATGACGAAGAGAGAGGGGTGCCGATTAGGCCGACACCCCCCCATTACGAACTTGGAATCTGGAAAGCATGTCTCTTTTGTTGAGTAGATATACGCTACGAACGTGTTTTGCGAAAATAACTCACAAGGGAGGTTGCAGCGGCCTTATAGAGAAACATTTCGCTTTTTGAACTATTACACTTACAGAACTGTAATTTGGCAAACATGTTTCCTTATTAAAAATAGATCCACTAGGAAAGCTGTGTGTGATATTTTGACAAAATAAGATTTTTCTGAAATAAATTGTTTAAATTTATATCTAAAACTTTTTTTATGCTAAAGCTGCTTTGATTTATAAGTTTTTGCACACTACCTTAATAACAATATCTGCGGTCTTTCCCCCTAATAAATTTGCAGTTTACTTAAAAGTATTTAAAATATAATTTAATAATCAGATTTTTTTATCCATCTTTACTGTTAAACTTCTTTATTTTAGCCATGCGAGGAATGGGTATACAAACTATAGTATATATTGTATTGGTACTACCACTGTCATATCTAGTTTTAGCTTTTTTAAAGGTCTCATGTTTAAACACAGATCAAACTCTTTTGTTTTAAAACTGTCTAAAGAGCTTTTCTTGTTCTCCTAAATTAGTGCATAAATACATATTTAAAAAGTTAATAATGTAAATTATTTTAGAAACGTTTTTAAATGCAATATTTACGGATCTTTTGTAATGACTTTAAAACTAATGATTCGATTGTTCATTTCGCAACATTCGATTTAAATCTTCTTAATTGCCTAACTGCTAAGTCTCGAAAGAAAATAAAACAGAAAATGCTTCAGGAAACTGAATTCATACCGTTAAATGTGTTTATTCACTTTATACTCCTTATTTACGAAAATGTTTAATGAAATTCTTAAACGTGTATTCTGCCGGGAAAATGGAAATGTACGAAACGACAAATTGTCGAAGGAAGAGGAAAGATTTTAATTTAGAATTAATTAGAGGACTCAATTTTGCTAAGAGTTTCATGTTCTTTAAACAAAGCTCTAAATGCTACTATTAGCGATCCAAATTATTTTGCATCAAGGAAATGTTTGCTGAGGACTTGAGAGTGGCAGATAAATAATATATTAGAGAAGAAAATTCATTGAAGTTCAAATTACACTTGGCTTATAATAATTAAAAGAACATATCCTAGTGCAAAAATTGTTTTATACTGATATTAAACCCGATAATTATAGATTAATTACATTTTGTTAGTAAATCATAATCATGTTACGTGACGGCTTTTGGCAATTGGGCTTCGTGATCACTAAGCGGTCAATATATATTTTTTTTTTGCCTAAAATGTTCCAAAAAAAGGCACATTTTTTTATTGCATATAACTAAGCATAATACTTAACAGAATGCAAAAAAATTAAATTATTTTATTTTAATTTTCAATTTTAAAGTTTTCACGCTAATTTTTGTCTCATAATTAGGGGACACAAAATTCCGTAAATGTTTTTTTTTTTTATTCTGCATGCTATGAAGAATGTTTCTTAAAATAATTTTTCTCTTAGTTAACAAAAAAATTCATTCTTATGCCTTTTTTACAAATGGTTGAGGATTTTGTGTTGAAGCATGGTGTAATATACTAAGTCTTATATTCAATGGGGACAAAGATAATATCAAGTGTTTTGAATTATCTCACCATTTTTATTTCTTCTCAAGCAATTGATTGCGCATTGCTTTGTCAATTCCTTATCGAACATTTTCAAGAATCTGAATCCCTGCCTTCAATAAAAAATTTTCGTCTTCACAACAAAGAAAATCTCGGATGAGAAGTATTTCAGCACCATGGACAAACTGCATCTCTTAAAAACACTAGCACAAATATAATCTGACTATAAGAATTAAAAATATGTGTAAATCAAAGATAGAAAGAAGAAAATATAAATGCCAGTACAGAGCGTACACGGACTGATTGACAGGTTGTCACCAGCTTTCGTTAGCCCCTACGGTGTACAGACAAACCAGTTAAGAGGTTAAGCCAAGGCTAAATATACTAAGTAATAATACTAAGTAATATCTTTCCTTTCAGTTTTTTAGCCAAGCCAAAGCAAGGATTTTGTAACAGATTCACTGAAAACATTTTTATTAACCCTCAAGGGGAAGTACTTTCAATAAATTTTTTAACTTAAGAATCTTTTTCTGTAAAGTAACCGTGACATATGCACTACTATTTGAAGTTAAGTGAATAGAGTTCGGAAAGGAAATTATAAGTCAGATGTGTTATTGCTAGTTTAAATGATCTGTATATTAGAATTGTTTGCGTATCTAAAAGCAAGACTAGCAGCCTTGTTGTTTTAGTCCAAGGAAATTAGATGGTGTCTACATTACACGATAAGTACTTTCGTCGGTCACCGATTTACCAAAACCCCTATTTAACGAATTTCTCGATTTAAAGACCCCCCCACCACCAATTAAAATAAAGGAAAACCCATTATTTAACGAAATATTTCAACAGTCGAAAAAAAACTTTTTATTCGTTTGGATTCGTAAAAATTAGATTTCTTTTCAAATTACATATTTTTATTGTACAAAACAAGAAGGACTTTTATTGTAAGAAGTAAATTTCTAAGAGAAAGGGCGCAGCCCATTATTAGACTTTGCAGGTGCAGATGAGCTCTAAGTGTAATTAGTGGCGTAACGAAGAGTATAAGCCCCTACCCCTCTGCAAAGTCAGATTTGGGGCCAGTAATCGAATCTTACAAGGGGTTTCAAAATCATACGCACTTGGCATCAGTCAGAATTTGGGCCCCCCTGAATGTTGGGCCCTTCCGCGATGTGGGAGTGTACGTTACGCCACTGAGCAGTGTCGATTTAAGCTAATTTCGGGCCATGGGTGCAGAAGATCTACAGGCCCCCTTGGCACTGGCGCATCGAAATTCATAACCAGAAAATTAGGTTAAGTTAAGCTTATCCGGGCCCCGGGCGTCCACCTCCAAGCGTCCAATGGATAAACCGGCACTATTACTAAGTGAATCCTATCGCGTGAGTTTTGTGAATATGACTGTAAACTCATTTCTTGTCTCATCTCACTCCATTACGCAAAGGATATTTTAAAAATTTTACCATTCGATCTCTGTCTTGGGAGAAGTGTAAGGTTTAGTATACATGCAGTGTGCTTTGCAGATTATTTTGTTTTTGAAAATTTGTAATGCGTGGCAGATTGATGAAAAATTGATGATTTGTCGGAGTATATGATTAGCTATTCTGAAGCAGAAATTTATATTAAAACTCCAATCAATACTGTTTTATTTTCTAATGCTTCACATTGTTTGGAAACAGAAAACATGCACCATGCAACTTTATTTTTATGTGCATAATGTGAAAAAGAACTCTTTCGAGTTAGGAATCAAAAAGATTGCCAAACGTGTGTGTGTTTTAGTCAGTATTTTAAAATTTCCAATTAACTGGTGCATTATAATTATCTAATAGTATTTTTAGCTGCTGAATAAAAAATGTGTAATTTACTACTGTGTATAATATTTATGTAGCTGCTTATTATAAAATTTCCAAATTGTAAAAAATTTTGTATTTTTTTATGGACCAGGATATTACGAATAACGCCAAATTAATGGGAGGGAAAATTCAGTCTCGATGAAATCGTTAAATAGGGTTTCCGACAGTAATTATTATTATAGATTAAAGCTGACTTACTACCACAAACTATTCACAAAAATTGATTATAATATAAAATAAGAATAAAAAGCTTGCGGTGTGAGTTTTAAAAGTATTTTTTCCATCGGTTAGCCATCACATATCGTGAATTGTGAACTTGATGACTCCGTTTATTTCCATGTAGTGAAACTTTATACAATAAAGGGTGGTTTTTAATAAAATTGAAATTCAACCCTCAAAAGGTTGATTTTTTTCTTAAACTGTAGCATATGCCCGGTTAATTCACTAAAATTTAGAAGAGATGTCGGCAACCTTGCAGCTGTGATGTAACCCACCAATCTACCAATAGGATTCAGAGAGCCAATCAATAGAAAATATTTGAATCAATTCAATTCCTGCGAACATACATATTGATTTTGGGAATATAGGTTAAGAATACAAATTTAGAGTTTTATTATACATTAATTATGCATAATTTAAAGACATAAATTAAGATCAAAATACTGTGTGATAGAAAAAAAATCCTAACACTAAGAAAGAAATTTTGTAATGAAATTTGGACAATGCAATTGTTTAATTTACAGGTTTAATTGATTAAATTTTCACGATCTCAGGTTAATTTAAGCTCAAGAAAATGCATTTCAAACGTGAAATGCTGTTATATTAATAGTCGGTGTTACTTCCAGAATTTTGAATGCAAGCTTGCATGCATTGTGTCATACAGATGCCCAATGTCGCTTTGTGGTACAGAGCCCATGCTTGTTGTACTTGGTACGTCAATACTGAGACGGTATGTGCTGGCTGTGGGTGATGCTGGATTTGGAGACCAGTGATATTTTATACGCACTTAGATCTGGTTATCTCGCAAGCCAAGGAAACATGTCAACACTCTGTACAGCACGTTGCGTTGCAACAACGAAGTGAGGGTGAGCGTTATTCTGTTGTAAAACTCCCCTTTGAATGCTGTTCATGAATCGCAGTACTATAGGTTTAATTATCAGACTGACGAACAAATTTGCAGTCTGTGTGTTTGGGATAACCACGAGAGTGCTCCTGCAGTCATAGGAAATTTCTCCCCAAACCATGACACCAGGTGTAGGTGAAGTGTCTAGGCTGTAGACAATTTGGTTGCAGGCTTTCCCCTGGCCTCCTTCTGACCAACACAAGGACATCACTGGCACCAAGGCAGAACTTTCCTTCATCTGAAAACACAAAAGATCTGCTCTCCGTCCCCCAATAAGCTCTGGATTGACACCACTGGCGTCGCAATCACCAATGGCTTGGAGTCAGTGGAGTATTCGCTACAGGGCGCCTGGCTTAGAGCTGTCCTTGAAGTAACCGATTTCTGACAGTTCGTTGTCTCATCTGCATCTCGAATTTCTGCTGCTCAATGTGTCACAGCCGTAAGGCGAATACGGCGGTCTTCCCTCTCATAAGTGTCACTTGGCTGCCCGGAATCAAGTCTTCTTGAGGTAGTACCCTCTCCTGAGCACGGCTCCCAACAATCATGCACAGTTAATACATTCCGGCCAAGTTTATCTGCAATATCACGAAAAAATAACCCACCTTCTCGAAGCCCTATCACACGGAAAATGTAGGGTGATTTAACTTTATGTGATATATTTTCAGAGTGATGTAGAATGGTACTGAGAATTGTACCTCGAGCCACATCTGGCACGTGTGACATAGGTTATTGATCCCTGATTTAGAATAGTAAATAAATTTTTAATTTAAAGGTTCATTATGTATAGAAATTGAGTTTTACCAAATATATGTATTTGTAGCATTATACTAGTTTTTTTTATTGAGCTTTTAAATATTCAAATTTTGTTGATTTGGAACATGTCAAAACTTACTCATTTAATTAGTTATTTATGCATTTGATTTTGTATTCACTTCACTTTTGCGTAAAATATATCAGAGTAAAATAAAGCATGAAAACATTATTTTGTGTGTGTAAACTGTTTAAAACATCTAGAATAGGCTTTTTTTGGTATTCATCATCTTTCGAGTGGAATTTTAAAAATAAACTGGAGATTTTATATCTGCTTAGTTGATATAAATTAAAGCCTATTATGTATTCATGTATCAAATGTGGACTATTATTAGATTCTTGAGCGTTTGTGTCTAATACCTCCTTTATTCTTTACCTGGATTAATACTCCTAGTATTCAGGTATGGATTTATTAATTCAATCAGTACATTATTTACATTAATTTCTATTAGCATTTGAATTATATGATTAATCGGAAATATACCTTATATCCTTTGGGTTGTATATTATATAAAACAGAAAGTTCCAGTTACAATAAGTTTCAATTCCGAAAAGGCTAGATTCCCTTGAACAAAGCGTTTTGAACCATTTCTGAAAACCAGGATTAACGTGGAAATATTTGAGATTTAATGCCACATAAGTTAAGTGAGAAGAATTTGAGAGATCATGCCAGCATATATGCACATCTGTTTGAACGAAACTAAATCGTACCCTTCTTGGACCGGATGTAAAGTTGATTACCTATGAAAACATCGTAAGGAAACGGAATATTGTGAACTCGGAAAACCTGCCCCTTACACCTCCAGGTCAAAGTTTAGCCTATGTGAGATAATGTTGTGTACATGGTGGGATATTCAATGGCCAATACATTTCAGTCTGTGAAACCGAACGAAAAGTTACATTCTTAGAGGTATTGCCAGCAAATGGATAACTTAAAAAAAGCCCTCCAATAAAAGAGAAGCAAAGTTCAATTTTAAGAACATAATACTGCATCACGATAATGTCAAGCTACATGCTGTTTTAAGGACTCGTCACAGCATCTCACGTCAAACTTGAAACTGGAAGCTCGTCAGAGATAGGATGGGAAATTCTGTAATATCCTCCACTATAAAATTCCAGCACCTAGCACTCTCTAATTATCATTTGTTTCAGTTCTTACAAAATTTTTGCAAGGCAAAAAATTCAAAAAGCAAAGAACATATCGGCCAAGCACTGGTTCAATATTTTCCTCTGGAAATTAGGCATTTTTTTTAAAGAAATAAAAAAAGAAGAAGAAAAATCCAAATAGAGCCATTACGCTGGCAAAAAGTCATAAATAATAATAGCGATTATATTTTTCAATAAAGTTTATTCAAGGTATGAGCAATTTATTATTTTGTTTTAATGTAAAAATGAACAGAACTTTTCGGTTGATCTAATATTAATCAATCGAACATCTTGATTAAAATCACATTGGAAGCTAATGCAAAGTTTAACTGACTTAGAATTTATTAATATTTATTAGCTGATATGTTTTTAAATATAAGTTCTGTAAACTTGTCAAAACAATACCATGAAAAACATATACAAAGAGACTAAACTAAATAAATGATTAACTAATCACATAAAAAACAAGAAAAATTCATCTTTAAAAGATAAAATAATGAATCGATAGTAATATATTATATTATAACATATTGTTAGTAATGTATTATATTATAACATATTGTTAGTAATATATTATATTATAACATATTATTAGTACTATATTCTATATTATATTATAACAATTATATTGTAGCATTAAAGCATTAAAACATTGTAAAATATCTTTATTATATTTTGTTATAAATTTGCTCAACTCTAAAGTATTTAACTTAAAGTTGATGGGAATTATAAACTTTAAAGCATACAAAAATTAAGAGTGATAACATCATAAAACAATTAATGCTATTAGAAACTTTGTCACTTAAAAACCATCACAGCTTCTGCTAACGAACTTACATCCCTTGTACGGAAGATCTTCCAACTCCAAAGCATCATCGCTTACTTCTCCACCCTTTGAAATGGAGATCCCATGTCCCCTTAAGGCTTGTTCTCGCAGAAGAAAGGGGGTAATAAATTTCACTCCTCCCGTTGAGCGTTAGATTTTCTTCAGCTTATTTCCCCTTCGTACTAAAGTTTATTTAGTTTTCTTCGAGGAAGCGAGTTCCCTGCTATACTTCACCTGTGTCCAAAGCGCTTGGAAAAAGCGATGATGCTGTGAGAGATGAAAAAAAATGGCTTCTATGTTGGGAATCGTCCCTTGGCAAAATTGATAGTTACCGTCCGCTGATGGATTGTGATGCCCTTTCCCCCAAAAGCTTTAAAGTGTTTTTATTTATTATTCCGTTTCTGTAAATAACTTGTATCCAAAATAAAAGGATTTTTGTATCTCTCGGAGAGAGTGCAGAATGTGAATCCGATTCGAAAAGGTCATAAAGTTTGAAATATTTTATGTAAAGTATTGATAAATAATGTGCATAAAAAGTATTATTTTGAAATGATGTATGTAGAGAAAAGATAAGAATCAAATAAAAACTGCAATAATAAATTCATGGGAGTTTAAAATATTTTATATTCTTTAGAAAATGAAATGTTTTTTAAACAATGTATTTGAGCTTTTTAATTCAACCCAATCTGAAATTTCCAATTTTGACATTAGACACAAAATCTATTAAAACAGTTTTAGAATATTACAAATTAGAGGGAATGTAGTGATTTTCTTAATTAGCAGAATCTGATTAGAAATTTCCTGGAATTGCTGGTGATGATGATGATGAAGGCTCAAAGAAACCGAGCTCACCTGATCCCTCGAGAAACAACCACCCTCACGTCCAGTCTTTATTATAAAAAATCAAAATGAGGACAAAAAAAAAAAAGAGAAAAAAAGTCAGGAAGCAAATAATAATAATAATAATAGTACTGAAAAAAAATGTTTCTTTTGAATCAAATTTTCAATTGATGTCACTACTTTGTTGATATTCCCCGCCCCCAATTGGTTCTTAAGCTTAAAGAAAAAGAAATGATCCATAGCACCGGAAGGAGGATTATTATAAATTTCTTTTGCCTGATCTAAAAAACGTCTTAGTTGTAAAAATTTGTTTATTTCAACAGGTATATGAGCCAATTATTTTGAAAGAGGCATAAGTCATTTTGTTTTTAAATCGAAATATTTCAGAGTTTGCGTTTTAACATGTTAAAAAATGTTGATTAACTAACTTGCAAAACTTCTTCTGAACAAAATCTCAATGACTCTCAACATATTGATAGCAAATGTTTTTAAAATGAAAAGATATCGCGTGTTAGATTGTAATTAATGTTATCATTATCTTGATCGTTTTTGAAAAAGTGACTTATGCCACTTTTAAAATAAACGGATCATTTGTAAATCACAATCCGAAGTAATTTTATAACCGAGCGCGATTAGCAGTTTACTAGAATATATGTTTATTAATTAAATAATACTAACTAAAAATTTATTTTATAGTTTAATTTTATATTTATAACCTAGAGACAAATAAATTACATGTTTATTGACAAAATTTCATTTTAAATAATCATTTTCCTGAAATAAACTATATAATTAATTATCAATAGGTCTTTCATGTCGATTATCTAGAAATTTTTGTGCCCTATCCTTATTATTTTATTTGAAATATCAATTGAACCATGAAAAAAATCTTTACATTACAATAAATGTATGTTCTCAATTCTGATGAAAAGATAAATTTATGTTTTTCTATGAATAGAAAACTCATCTCTAAATCCATTTGCGTTGCCATTTTTGAAATGTTTATGTAAGAATGAAATCTATCTAAAGTCTTATACTAGTGCTTAAAACCATCTGACAGTTATAATACACAAGCATGATAGCGCGTAACACTCATCGGATTTGGAAGATATAAAACAGCAGTTGCAGAACAGAACAAAAAAATTGGTTAATAGGTGGTATGATCTCCCCTTGCAGATAATCAGGTCTCCACCGTTATTTTATATTGGAAATAAAGAAATTTATGTGGCAATAAAACCCATTCTTTCAGCAACTCTGTTTTCAGGCCTTGGATGGTTCTCGGGGGAGGGGGTTGCGAGTAGCAATTGCCCTTCCCAGAGCCTCCCAGGCATGCTCTATAGCAGGAGTTGGTGGACTTTTCCAGGGTACGGGCTACATCAAAAGTTTTTAAGGTGTTGTGATCCACTCAGAGGCAAAGGAAAGGCCCTTCTGTATCAAAATTATTTGTATTGTTTAATTTTTCAATTCACCCGTGCGAAGAACGGGTATACCAGCTAGTATAATATTAATTCATTGCTACGAATTTTGTATTAAGTATTGTGCTATAAAAGTATTATATGAACCCATTCAACACATAAATAAATAAAATTTTATTCACGGTATTACCCAAACAAACATATTTTAATAGCAATTAAATAAAAACAGAAAAACGACTCATATGAACAATTTATGACAATCCAAAGAAATTATTCAGAAAAAAAAAATAAGAATACAATTCAATTTATCTAGAATAAAATGTATTCTAAATAACTGTGGAATGAATCCTTTTCCTACAATGGCTAACAAATCTAGAGCCAATGCGTAAAATGGTAAACATGAATATTTTAGACTTAAAAGATAACACAGAATGCTTTTGAAATGAAATAAATAATTAACATGATTCCCTGAAGGTATGAAAATATTCTCAGATCGAAGAAATGTAGCATTTTGTCAGTAGATATGTTGAATTTTCTGATGCATCGCATACAAATGCATTTTAAGCATTACATCTTCTTTGCATTAAATCAATTTAGGAACCGAGACTCCGAAATAAGAAGCTTTGCAATAAGAGTTGAGTTGAATTGTTTTGATGGGCCTTTTGTGTTGCTAAAGGTTACTAAAATCTTTTATTTCCTTAAATATTTAAAAAGAGCTATCAGCGGTTTTAAATGTTTCATTGTTGTTTAAATTTATTTAAAAGTATCATGGTCTATGATGAAAGATTTTATTTTATCGGGAATATATATAGCATGATACATAGGTTCCTTTAAATAAAAGTGTTAACGATAAATTTTTTTGACATTAAAAAAATTTGAAACAAGGCACTGTGTAACTAAATTAATTTTTAACATCAAAACGTTTGTAATGTTTTAGAGAAATTTTTAATGAAAAAAAGAGAGAGAGAGAAACTTGATTTTAATAGTATTTTTGTACCTAAATTTAAAGTTCTTTATTTTATAATTCGAAATTGATAACCTGCAGACGATAAACAGCACAATGCTTTTTTTTTCTTTCATCATTTGACAGTACAAGATCACAATAGATTTGTTATCGTATTTTTTGACCTAAAGTACATTTTTAAATATTTAATGAGCTAAAAATTCATATGACTGTGACGAATACAATCATTTGTTTTCAACCAACATTTCAGTAAAAATTTCAGACTTTTTTTCAAATAAATTCCTATATTCTTTTAGCGAAACTAATTAATTTGAATATAAATATATTTATAACAGTTCATTTGCACCGAATATTTTCAAAATTTCTTGATTTAATAGAATTAAAATACAATATGCAATTACATCAAATTATTAATTAGTAATTGCTCTGTATACAATTTTAAACATGTTTTTCGTGGTTTTCTAGAATGAAACATTTTAAGTGTTCCTTAAAAAAGCGAAAATTGAAACTAAACAAAATTGGAAAGAAACCAAATTTCTTAAAAATCTTTAGATTTCACTTTGATTTCTTTGATTCACGAACTCTTTGGTCGAAATTTTGGGGGAAGTCGAATTTCTAATAAAAATAAACTCTTCTGGGGTTTTAATTTATTTTCAAATAAATATTAATTTTTTTAAGGGCACAATATATAATTTATGTAAAAAGTAAGAGGGGAGACCCCAAAACACCATGAATTTATTATTTGTTATTTTTTTTATTTTGCATCTTTATTTAACTCTTCATTATTCCCAAACAAAGTATAATTCAAGTGCGTTAATGCATTCGTCCCAACATTTTTGCCACAGCTCAAAACAGTTCTAGAACTCTTGAGGCAGGATACTGTTTTAAAGCCATTAGCGTGTTTTCTGTGACGTCATTCTCGTTACTAAATCGCTTTCTTTTTGGACTTCTCTTCATCCGTGGGAAAAAAACCAGATCTGGTGAGTAGGGTGGATGAGGCAGAAGCATCATGTTGTTGTTTTGTCAAAAACTGCATTGTCATCAAAGTGATATAGACTTGTTGTGACCGTGCTCAATGGCATGTTCGTTTCATCAAAAATTCCATCAGTTGTCTTTAGATGATTTTATTCAACTGCATGTTTGATTTTATAATGTTTTCGTCATCTCTTCCCGTCGAAGGGCACCCTGGGCGTGCCGTATATTCAGTTGACATGTTGCCAGATTTGAAACGGGAAACCCACTTGTAGATCTGTTATTTTCCCGAAGCTTCATTATTAAAGGCTTGTCATTGCATTCCAACGGTCTCGGCTGCTATTTTCCCTAAGAGAAAGCAAGATTTCACACTCACTTTTTGTTCTTTATAGTTGGTCGTCTCACTATTCGCCAAAGGGTTGAAACAGGAGTGCACACAACAGAACACCACAACCAATCCACTTAACTCAGACTGATAAAAGCTCACTAACACAGTAGCGGAAGAACCCAACTAACACCCCCAACAGCTCAACTCGTAACTACAAAACATTATCAGTGCTAAGTTCTGGTTATTTTTGGGTCTCCTCTCGTATATAGATTTAAATTTTAGTTGATTTTAAATGTTTACTCTTAATTCATTTTTTACTTATATTTGTTTTCTTTTTTTAGAGTGAGTAATATCCAAATCGCATTATGTAGAATATGAGGTCAAAATTTGGTAGAGGAAGCAACCACTCACTAGGTGGTGTCACCAACGAAATGGCTTCCACTCCAGGGAACTTGTCGTGTCTATAAGGGCTTAGATACTAATATGCAGCCCATTGAGACAAAAAAAAAAACATGAGGCCTAATAGCGATGAACGTTGCAATTTTGCACATCAGTCAAGTGAGGAGAATGACACCTGAGATTACACCCCCTGTCCAAATTACCACACCACGCCAAAGGAAGGACTTCGAGCCGACAGATTTAACGTGCATCGATTTTCTCTTCACGGCGGATCTTTGGTGGTACCAAGACAAGAAACCGTTGCACTGCGGCCACGAGTTCATGACCATAACTACAAGCTACCGCAACCACTCTTTGTTTTCCTCGAAGAGAAAAAAAAAATTAAATGCTCAATTAGCTCAATTAATTGGGCAAAATAATTTATACATCCTGAATACTAAAAATCAGTGCATTATAATTCTTTAATTACTTCCTTGTTTTCTTTTTAATGTCCGGCTAAATATCATTTTCAAGCTTAGCCTATGGAAAGGAATGACACGCGTTTCACAACGAAAAGAAATGAACAAATTTTGAAAACGGGAATTTTAATGATATAGTTATAGAAATCACTCACATTGCGTGCGTACACACACGCAGAAATGTTGTCGTCCTCAGGGGAAAAGGATATTCCCGTCGAGATTAAGTAATTATCGGTAAAAAACCATGCAACGCGCGCGCTGGGCTAAACGACAGGGGTAGGGGGGAAACAAGGAAGTCAAAGTAATTTCGAAAAATAATATTGACAGTGTTGATATTTTGAAGGGAAGGGAAAATGTTAAACGAGAAACCCCGAGCGACAATGAGCCATGCACTCACATCGTACGCTTACACACCCACACAGAAGTTCTAACGTCATGAGGGAAAGAGGAAATTCTCATGGGGATTAAGTCATACACGGTATGACTTAATCCCCATGAGAAGATTAAGTCACTCCCCACGGTAAAAGCCCGCGCAACGCCGGGCTTAGCGGAGGGGAAAGAAACAAAGAAGTCAAAGTAATTTCGAAAAAGAATATTGGTCATGCTGATTTTGTGAAGGGAAGGGAAAATTTATAAAAGTAGAGAAAGCCCGTGCATCGCCGGGCCATACAGCTAGTTATAAGCTTAAATTTCTACAATACAGAAATTAAATTCAATATGCAAACACTCATTCAATATGCAAAGAGGATTAAGCAATTTTAAGAAAATAGATGCTTAACTATCGCTATAAAGTCTTTAATGGAATTTTTTGCAATATTATTTATGCAATCGCGAGTATAAGATATATTAAAAATAGTTTTTTTTATTTAATAAATGTTAACTATTATTAAAACTTTATATTCAAAATTAATCATATAGCTTCCTGGTACAAAAACAAAACTAAAAAATTTAAAATCTACATGAAGAAATGGTTCTCTTTGAATCTCTCTCGCGAAAGATGTATTGCAGCTTTTAAAATCTGAAATCTCACTCAGCATCTGGTGAACTACACAAAAAACGGATATCTTATTGTTTGTTTCAAGTAGATATGGCCTCCCCACATCCTCTTTAATATTCGATGCATGTTTGTGAGAACGGAGAGATCTGTTTGTCTGAAAACAAATATTTATGGTGCATCTCAGCGGAAAATTTTTTATATTATATGAATAAATTTTGTTTATCCATGCTTCAAGCTGAAAACAGATATATCCATCTTTCCACACTGTGTATTACGAGACATATTTGAGGAAATCTTTTTATCAAACATCGCCAGATTCATCATTTCCTTAAGAAGTTTTCATACTTTTATCGAGCCTATATTACTTTCGACATATCTTGCTTTACAGTAAAGCACGAGATAAAATATAAAGAAAAAAATTTGAATTCAGATTCCTTCAGAATTAAATATCTCACAGTCGTGTATTAGCTTTTATAATAGGATGGCTCATGGTTATATATATGGAGGGAAAGAAATTCTTATTATTTGGAACCTATATATTCGAAAAATATGTTCTATGGCAAAGGTCGGCAACCTATGGCACGCGTGCCAGGTGTGGCACGCAGTACAGTTCTCAGTGGCACTCTGCACTACTCTACAAATATATATCTAAGTAAAAATCTTTCCTCATCTGAAAAATATTTCGAGTCCGCAAAAAATAGTGTTTAACAACTGAATGCTCAGCATCGTGTCAAATTGAAGGTCACAAACTATGCCCTTAATTTTGCGATATGAAAATATGAGTGATGGTTCTTATTAAATTTTTTATTTATCTTTTTATTTAACTATAATCAAGGGAAATACTTATATTTTATGTTGTTTATTTCTTATTTTAATAAATATGTTTAAAAGTACTTAATATATGTACACACAATTTTAATTTTTTTATTTTTTTGAAGAAATAACTATATATATACTATGCTGTTTATTTTTATCTGTAGAAATATCTTTAAATGATGCAAAATTAATACATAATAAATTTGTAAGCTTATTTTATTGTCCTCTGCTCTCTAATTCTGGATGTGTTATCGCGGAAATTGAAATGTTTCAAATATGTCCTACTGTGTGGCACGCTGAATCATATTAGTAGATTGTTTTGGCACGCCACAGCTAAAAGGTTGCCGATACCTGTTCTATGGCATGCGTGGCTAACCCACGGCACGCTTGCAGCAGTGTGGCACGGTGGAGTTGTAACAGTGGCTCGCGAAGACTTACTGAAAAATTTAAAAAATTTTGAAAAGATAATAATAACAAAAAACATTTTCTGCTATGAACGTAATAAAATAAATATCACTCAAAACTAGCAGATAATAACATAATTTTGTTAGCATCTGCAAGAGCTAATCCTAATATAGATGACTTGATATATATAAAGAGTATTAATTCAAAAGCCGCATATGCTTGTACTTAGCTTTTAATAATTATTTTGAATTATATGATTCAAGTTACTCATTTTTTATACATAACCTAACCGACTGAATTTGTAAAAGGTTTATTAACAATAAAACCAAAGTTTGTACTTTCGTCTTATTTCTTATATTATTTTTAAATTTACGCTACATAGACTTGCATTAAAAAATGTGCTATTTACGTAAAAATACCATGATAAGCCTATTTGTAACATTTATTCTCTTTTCCATTTTTATTTGTCGGAAGAGTTGGAAGTAGCACGCATATAATTATTTTTTTTTATGAAATAGAGCCAATTTTCTCAAAAAGGTTGGTCACCCCTGTTCTACAATATGGATATTAGGACAAAATAATTTATATGTATATCTATATATATAAAATGTTATGTTGGTTTGTGTACGCTTCCATAACTAAAAAGTTCTGCATGGATTTATCTGAAATTTTGACACAACGTTGCATTTGACTCCGGTCAGGTTCTTATGTACTTTTTATTTCGAAATGCACTCTAAATTTGTTTAAGTTTAATTTTTAAGTGATTTTTGGTGTTATGGACGTCATACGATGTCACGATTCGCTCTGAATGCTGAAATTTAAGCTTTACACATAGTTTTTTCCGGATTATTACATATTTTTACTATAGTTAAGTTTATTGGTTGTCATATTTATCAATTTTTTTGTTCTTTGATACGTAATTGGGATTAATTTTGTATATTTTTAACTGTTTAAGACTGTTTTTTTTTAAATTTAAATTAATGTAATTTTTTTATCAGTTTTGGGTTATTTTTAATTTCTCTATGTTTATTACTATTTTATTAACTGCATGAACCTATTATGTATTTTTGCATTTAATTTATTGTTTAAATTATTTCTTATTTATTTTTGTGATTTTGCATTTAATTAATTTTTGCTTATGATTGTTTCTTACATATTTTTGGGATTTTTATCTGATTTTTGTTTATGATTATTTCTTATATATTTTTGGGATTTCATCTGATATATATTAATGATTATTTCTTATATATTTTGTGATTTGCAATGTGTTTCATTGTCTGATTTAATCTGTAAATAATTTGAAATCACCCAGTTTTTCCTCATGTTTTGAAACTCAAATTAATTTTAAGTTCTCAGACCTCCATTTCTGTAATTAAACCAGACTATCCATTAAGAAAATTATGCCAAATATAAGATTCACAATTGGCAGGATGGACCAGCTCTCTTTTTTCCATTTAACCAGACTGAGCCACAGAAACGCGTGGCAGGGTACAGCTAGTTTATATATATATATATATATTACAAAAATATACAAAAATAGTTATAAACCTAAGATAACTATCGTCATAATAGGAAAGATTTAGCCACAGAAATACTAAAAGCAAACTCCCAGCCTTAGGAACTAGGAATGCAGGTTTAAACAAAGTTTTCTGGCCAGCCAACCTTCACCTGAATTTGCCAGTATTCTGGGCCATAGGGAAAGCAATAAATTTCTAGAGAAGTTTAACTATATTATAGATAAAACCATAATCTATTAATGTAATATTATAATGTTATAGCTTTTAATAATTACTAAAATATTTAAAATCAAAGCCAAACTAATAGACTTACCACGTGAATACATATTCACTTCTTATGGACAATAACAGTAACGCATATAATTATTATGTATTGAGAAAGTAGCAGTGTTACAATATATATATATATACTTTTAAAATTTCTATATTTTATTTTAAAATTTATATAAAATAAAAAAATACCATCCAGACAAACGATTAATTTTTAATAAAATATATTATTACAAAATTACATAGCTAGAGGCGCCATCTATCTATAAACTGTATAACTGAAAAAACTTTTTTTATTTAACTGTTATATAACATTTTATAAATTTAATAGGGTAACTTAGTTCTATACAATGTTTAATAAAGTTATTAATATTTAAATATATATTAGATTTATCGCTAACT
Organism: Trichonephila clavata; assembly: GCA_019973975.1. Classification (NCBI taxonomy): domain Eukaryota; kingdom Metazoa; phylum Arthropoda; class Arachnida; order Araneae; family Nephilidae; genus Trichonephila; species Trichonephila clavata. The sequence continues at coordinate 307 of BMAO01000813.1, read as the reverse complement.
AATACCTTGTTACGATAAATATAATTCAAAATAATATTTCGATATATTGAGATGGATAAGTTAGAATTCCATGAGGGAACTTTAAGAATGTTTAAAATTAAAATCATCTCTTTTATCATAAATATTGCTATGTAATTTATAGTCCTTAATATATAATGATACATCCAAGTAATTAGTTGTAACAGGATTATTATTAATTTTAAGAAGCTTTAATATTCCGGATAAAAAATTGATATTGGGATTATAATTATTATTTTTACCAAAAATAATTAGGTCATCTATGTATCTAAAAATGTAATAATCATTA
>BMAO01000812.1:0-42700 GCA_019973975.1 Trichonephila clavata | reverse complement strand
CCGTTGTAAATTATACTACTGGTGACAAATTTCTTAATTTTTTAAATAATAACTGCTAAAAGCTTATACTTATATTGGTAGTGTTTATGAATTTTTCAAAATTTATCCTATGATTCTTTTGAAATCCAAAAGAATTCATAGTACGTGACGTTAATAATGCAACAATGAAAGAAATGACCAAAAAATTATACAAATTTCAGGGTAAGTGCATCACACCGAATAATTAAAATGATGTGAAATGCGTTGGTTTCTGATAAAGGGAAGGAATCTGCAGAAGAGACAATATATGTGAAATTATTTCTGCCAGGGAAGTTATTGTGAAAAGTTTTTCTTGTCTCAAAAGAAAATTCTAGCTTCCACTAATGGCGGCTGTTTCTGCAGACAGCCATAGCGATTGAACTGAGTAGGACATGTTGTTCATACGTTCAATCTCAAAGATATCTTATACCCGCATATACCTTCCACAGTAGTACAAAGAAATTTGGAAAGCTTGAGGGATGCCGGTGTGATCAGAGTGAAGTCAACATGTGTGCATTAATGCACTTCTGACAAACGAGGAAGGTACCGCAAGCCACTTCTGGCAGCTCTTTTTCAAAATAACACCCTTGGTGTTCCCACGTTGTGAATCGAATTATTACCTTTCGTATGAATACTAAAGGATTACTCTCACACACACTGCTCGCTAAAAATTTTTCATTGACTTCAGAGCTTTGACCACTCTGATTACAAGGTGTTGGATGGCAAGAGCGGCGTGGGTGATGGAATGGCACACACTAGTATTCTCAGACGATTCGTGTTACTGTTTGTCTATGATAGTCGTCTTATATGAGTGTGGTGCTGACATGGTGACAAGTTCATTTCGGCTGAGTCTGAGAAACACCCCACCACGTGACAAACGAGCATCAAGATTTGAGGCACCATCATGTACAATAGCAGGTCATTTCTGATTCTTATTTGAAGTATTAAGACGGCTCAACGATTTGTGTATAATGCGCTGCGGCCAGTGACACTCCTTTTTATTCCAAAAAACCATGCATTAGGAACCCTTTCCATACTTTTATTGATTCTCCACCTAAGCGTGTCTCTTCCTGCATCTCCGTTAGCTGTGTTCTACAATCTATTGAGTTAAAACTACAGTGATGGAAACAATCCCAACAGAAAGAACAAATTATTGTAGAGTAATGGAATTTGGATAATGCAGTTCTTTAATTAACATGTATAATTGACAAAGTTTCAAGATTATAGGTTAATTTTAGCTGAAGAAAATGCATTTCAAATGTGAAATGCTGTTACATTAATAGTCTGGAATAACCCTCAAAATGTTGAATGCAAGCCTGTAAGCGTGCTTGCATTGTGTCATACAGAAGACAAAAGTCACTAAGGTATGGAGTTCCATGCTTGTGGTACTAGCTGTGCCCATACTGGGAGAAACAGTGCTACTGCATATGATGCTGGAATTGGCATCCAATGGTTTCCTGTACGTGCTCAATTGGAGACAGATCTAGGATCTCGCTGGTCAAGGGGTAACATTTTAATACTCTGTAGAACACGTTGCGTTATAATAGCGGTGTGAGGGTGAAGTTATCTTGTTGGAAAACACCCCCTTCAATTTTATTATTCCTCTTACAGGAGGAATTACCAAACTAGCGTACAAATTTGTAATCAGTGTGTTTGGGATAACCACAAGAGTGCTCATGCTGTCATAGGAAATTTAACCCAAATTATAATTCCAGGTGTAGGGTCATGTGTCTAGGCCGAAGACATTTGGTTGCAGGTGTTCATCTGGCCTTCTTCTGACCATTACACGGTCATCACTGGTACCAAAGCAGAACTAGCTTTCATCCGAAACATAACAGATGTCCACACTTCATCCAATGAGTTCTAGCTTGACACTCCTGACGTCGCAAATGACAATGACTTGGAGTCTGTGGAATACAAGCTACAGAGTATATGGCTCCGAGCTGTCATTGAAGTAACCAATTTCTATCAATTCAATGTGTCACTGTGGTACCAACTGCTGCTCTAAATTCTGCAGCAGACGCATTTCGATGTGTCACAGTCGTACACCTAATACGACGGTCTTCCTCCTCAGTAATGCCACGTGCATCCCATCCCGGAACCAGGACTTCTTAAGGCAGTACCATCCCTTGGTTAAAATATAAATATCAATTATATCTATTTTTATTATTTCTCTCTACTTACCGATTTTTTTCTCTTTCTGAACAATCCTTTTAGTTCTACATTTCCAACTAACGCCTTGTAATATTTTTTGAAACATCCCATCGGATTTCGTGACTATCATAGTTGAAATGAAAACTTCAAAGAACTTAAACTGATAATTGTACACCAAAACTCCGCTTTTCGAATCCTTATTCCTCTTGACGTTATATTTCACGCAGTTTAAAGTCTTGAAATTAGCGTAAAGTGGTGGTATCAGTTTTAGTCATCTGACCGTAATGTAAAATTATGAAATGTGTTGGCTATTAAAGCCAAATATTTTGCCAGCAGAACTAAGCAGTCAAAATGTTTTCATTACTTATACAATTTACTTAATACCTTATTCATGAAGTCGCAAGTTGCGTTTCAAAATGTTATTTTATTGATGTAAATATTTGATTTATAATTTAGTAAATAGATTGTTCAATTAAGAATAAGTATTTCATGTATACTGAGGTTTGCTTGAATATTTAATGCTTAGTGAAGAAATACCTATTTCATAAATAATAAAAAACTTCTAAATAAAAAAAATAGATAAATCATACAACACATTTTCTTTCGTATAAGAAAAAGAAACATGAAATTGGATTAAGATGAAAAAAAGGATTCTCTGAAGCTGTCAAAATCCTCTAGCCTATTCAAAAATGAGTATCAGTATCAGAGATACATTTTTTTTTGTTTCTTGAGTATTTGATACATGACATAAAATAAAAAAAAATCTTTGTTTTTCATATTTCATTTTCAATTTTTTCTAACATTGACAGGAAATACATTTATCCAAATAGTCAGAATTCAGAGAATGGAACATTACGCTCCGTAAGACTAAAGAACATGATTTATACGTTCTACGTCTTGGAGCTAAAAACAATTTACGACAATATGTTTTCTACTTTCTTCTCGAGAATTTTTTATGCATAGAACATATTTTTCAAAAATACGCGTTTGAAAGTTTAAACAGATATATTGATATACGAAAAGTAGACTACAAGCTACGAAAATAGTGGAATTTTTCTAAATTCATTCTATAAGGATTATTTAAACTTATAATAAGTTATTGAGATTTATATATATCATGAATAAAATGTTTTCATTTCTTTGATCGAACAAAAACATAACATTTTCGATGTACAATCATATTTTAATATAAAATATAATATTACTTAGATTTTTTCGAAGAATAGATAAGTAGTATGATGTAATACTGCAAACAACTAAAAAATAAGATATTAAAAACGTTAATCAGTCTCATTATTCTTGTAGAAATATAATAATTTCATAGGAATGCAAATTAGCATCACAGCTTCAGACTTATTAAGTTAACTTTAAGTGTTTCGAACCGTTATCGTTTACAAGTCATCTAATATAGGAATGTTTAGATAGTCATTAGGTACTTACATATTATACTGTGTACCAATTTCCTCAAATCAAAAAGACGTCGCCAAACCAAGCGATATGCCACCAACAATAAAAAGACTTTCTGTGCTTATCCGAACACAGTAATAATAATGAAAATATTTGACGAAATAGGAAAACGGTATAATGCATAAGTATTGTTTATTGTTACCAACGTAAATTTTTGACCAAGATTTATGGTTTATAAATGGCATACAAATTTAACACTTACATTGAGTTAAATATTCGTATCATATATGTGTTTATGCTTTTCTTAAATTCACCCTTAGAGTTTTATACTCTTGTAGCATATAAATTTTAAATGTTGAATTTGTAAAAATTTTAGTGTGAATAAATATTATAGTAAGAATTGTAATGGTTATATTTACATATAAAAATTAATTAAAGAAACTATGTAGACAAATTTTAAAAATGGATGATTAAAAAAATAAAATAATTTTGAAATTTAAAATGCAGGACTTATATATTAAATCTCTCTCTCTCTATATATATATATAAGTGAGTGAATATTAACGTCCCACTGTTCAGCTACACGAGGGCTTTTGGGGACGGTCCACGTAATTTTGAACCATGGTCAAGTGACGCGGACGACACCTGAGCTGGCACCCCCCTCTCTAACTACCACACCACACCAACGGGGGACGTTTGAGCTCTCGACAGATTTAACGTGCATCGTTCCCCTACACGGAGTGTCTTCAGTGGTACTGCGATCGAACTCATGACACGCTAGCCATGATCCGATGCCTAGTTCACTTGGCTACCGCGGCCACTCTCTCTCTATATAAATAGATGTTGGTATATATATATGTGAAATCACATCACTCCAATACCGTTCAACCGATCACTATGAAAATTGGCATTTATATGTATTTTTTTGTGAAGAAGGTTTCTGTGCTATCCTCTTTGTTACAACTCCCTACCGGGTGGCGCTACAATGTATAAACTTCTGCGCCATTTAATCAATTGCTAGCCAGATTGCTAGCCAAAAATGATTGCCAACTTGGCTCTATCACCAACATCTCTATTGAATCGCCATTATAATGTAAAGAACGGCGTTGTGCATACGAATATTATAACTTTAACATAAAATAAATACAACAGAAAGTAATACTAACGTATTACACACCCAGATATAATTTATTTATACTATTTTGAGCGTTCATTATACAAAATTTGTAGCAATGTGTTACTTATGTTGGCGCAGAGATCAGCTTAGGAAGGTATTTTCAAAACTCGGCCCACAAGAGAGTTAAGGGGGGTTATAAATATGACTTGGACAGTATTCTTCTATATGAGAGTCTTCAGGGGAACTAAAGTTATTCGTGACAGAAGTATATTTGTCATCCGTTTGGGGGGGGGGCGGACAACGTGTTTTTTAAGCAAATTTAAGGTATTTGACCAAGTTGCCTGAGTGACCATTTTTGTTCCAAAATATTTTCTATGAAAATGCTACATTTCCCCCCAATGAATAACTTAGTGGTTTTGATTGCTGTGTTGTTCGACATATTATAGTTTATAAATGTAAATGAGCAGAATATAAAAAAAGAAATGGGCATCTGTGATCTCTATTGAAGGAGGTGAAACTGAAACAAGGGAAGATATTGAAATAATGCATATTGATCATGATAACGACAGTAAATTTGTGTGTGTGTGAGAAAAGAAATGAACAGGAAACGTTTGAGCTGCAAGGAGAATTTCCAAGCAATAAGAGTATTCCACAACACACACTTCTCCCTGAAAAAAGACTCAAGCAAAAAAAAAAAAATTCAACACGTTATTTGTAAATCATCAAATGACAGTAAAACAACTATAACTTGCACAAAATATGACAGTTTTGTCTGTGTATAACTAATATTCCTGTAATGTTAGCAAAACGTGTCTGTGATTTATGTCCTTTATTAAAGTGACGCATATTTCTTCTTGGGTCAGTTTGATTGATATTTTATCTCAAATCATCAAAGAAAAATTGAAATATCGTTAAAAGTAGGTGAGTATACTAACTTTTAATTAAAGTATTCACTAAAACAATAATTTTTGTCGTGTTCAATAAAAATAATTATAAAAAATGATTAGGGTTACTCAGCCACCCCGCGTGACGATTAACGTTAGTATCGAGTGCTCGCCATCTTCCGGGTTAAAATGTCACATAAATAATAAAAAATTGTTTCATGTGATTTTACAAATAATTTAAAATTGTTTGTAACATACCCGGTAACCAAGTTGTAATGGTTGCGAAATCGTGAACGGCTTAGTCGAATCAAAGGTTCGAGTCCTGTTGCTTCTAAAGACACGCCGTGGCTAGAGATTATGAACGTTAAACCTGTTGAGACTGAAAGCCCTCACGTTGGTATGATGTAGGATTTTGGAGAGCGGTATGACAAATGCATTGATACAAACAATTGAGAGTACCTCTTACTTTTACTTGCTATAAATTGAACTTTAAATGTAAATAAAACATTATCGAAAAGCACTAATCCCTTTATATTTTTACCCAAAACAAATGATTTAATTTAAAGTAAAAATAAAGAATAATCAACGGAAAAACATTTTAAATAAACATTTGCAAATTGACCCAAAAAAACTGAGAATAAACTTATGAAAAAAAGTATGTTTATAACTAACGCTAAATATTTTCAATTTGACATGTTTCAATTTAATTTTGTGTATTCTTATCTTAAATCGCTTCAACGATCATTTTTGTGTAATTAAATTTGTTAGATTAACTTAAAGCAAAATTTCTAATTAGAAAATAGCTCTTCGAAGAGAAACTAGTATTGATTTAAGGGTATCATTTTAAGATTATTTTTAAAAAAAGGAATCTCTTAACGTGAAATAGCTGAAATTGTTCGTAGAAGCCACAGTTTTGTGTGTTAAGAGAATCATTATAAATTTTCTAAATGATTGGATGTAGAAACTTCTCAAATGATACTCATAAATGTATGTGCCGAAACTGTGTGAAATGTTATTAGGCAAATTGGATATAAAAGTCGAGTTGTTAGAAAGAAATTATTCATCAGCTTGCAAAGTCAGAAGAAACTTTTCGAGTTTGTAAAAACTCATCAATTAAAGACCAATAACTTTTGGAAGAAAGTTATATTCAGAGTGTTGAATGTAAATTCAACAATTTGGCCATGACGACTGTCACACCGTGTGAATAAAGACCAATACCGATCCACACACAAAAAATTACGTCCAACAGTTAATTTACAGTGATGAGTCCTCATGTTTTGGGATTGTATGGCTTCATCCGGAAAATTTAGTTTTTATAGATGGCGTGTTATTTTCCCCCCTACTGGGCTGCATATTAGCGGCTAAGCCTTTGCAGACACGGCACATCCCCAAATGTGAAGGCTATTCCTGTGTGGGCACCATCTAGTGGTGACATTCGATACCAAATTTTGACGCTTAAATTAAGTTAATTCAAGTTCTCGTCAGATGTTAATTTTTGCCGAGAGTACCAGAGCCAAGTTGATACTCAAGGGATAACTTACATGTCCCATAATCATATGACATGCGTACCTACGATTTTCGCATCCAGAAAATTTATCGACTCCAGCCAGGATCGAACCAGCAACCTTAAGCTTAGGAAGCGGGCGCACTTCCTCTGAGCTACCGGAGCCGACATAGATGGCATTATGAACCATAGGGTTTATTTGGATATACTTCGAAACAATCTGAGAAGAAAAGTGAGAAAAATTTAAGTTTACATAGGGATTTAATTTTCCAGCAAAGCAATGACCTCAAAATCAGTGCACGTAATGTCGAAATGCGGTATCTTTTTCATTCCAAACCACAGTTACATCCCCCCACAGTCCTCGAGATTAATATCATTGAAAATCTGTAAGCCACACTCGAGTGAGTGAGCGAATTTTAACGTTGCACTGTTCAGCTAGCCGAGGGTTTTTTTAGGCAATGGACTACGTAATTTTGAACCATGGTCAGATGATGCAAACGCCACCTGATCTGGCACCCCCTCTCCTAACTGGCACACCATACCAGCGGGAGGACGTTTGAAATCTCAACAGATTTAACGTGCATCGCTCCCCTAAACGGCTGTTCTTCAGTGGTACTGGGAACTCATGACACGCTAAGCCACACTCTAAACAGTGGTTCAAAAACACAAAATTAGGATCGAAACTCACTTTAAACATGTGTTGTGTGCTAGAAGAATGGGAGAAATTATCTTCAGATACCACCAAAAGGTGCGTCGGATCGATACCATTACATTTAGAAGTCATTATAAAATCCAATGGACATGCAACTAAATATTGACACTTTTTTGTGTGAGGAGATATTACAAAATTTTTATTGGTGTATTCTCAATTTATTTAGGTACAAATTTGCAAATGTTCATTTCAAATAGTTCTCAAATTTTTCGTTTTGGAAGTTTTACGTTGATTTTGTCCCTTATTTTTACATTAAATTAAACCATTGGTTTTTAGTAAAAATATGAACGTTGTTTTCATTTGTCACGTCAATGCAGTGATTCTCAAACTTCCAATATTTGTAAATCACTTTTCAATCATAATTTTCAACGTGCACCCCCTCCAAACAATATTAATGTATTGAATTAATAATAATTATTTCGATTAAAGCTTTGATACGAATTTAATAATAAATCATACAAAAATTAACAAGATAAGTAGTAAATTTTGTATATGATTAGCCTACATGGGGGTGTCTCTAGTACTTATTAAACTTGTTCTCTTACTTACTACTTTATGAATTAATAACAAAATACATTGTGTCCGATATACTTTATAAGTATATTATATCAGGGGAAATGCGTGTATGTTTCATTTTTTTTTGTTATGACCGAATGTATATTTTGTTTTGCTTTCTTCCAGTAAATTCATAATTCTTGCAAATAATCTTTTATTTTCCACTTTTTGATTTCTTTGCCTCCCTAGTAGGATTATCACGTCTCCTGAGGAGTGGCGCCCTACATGTTGAGAAAAGCTGCGGCAATGTCTTATTACATTGAAAGTTGAATTTATCATGTAAAAGTAAGGTTTACTCTTCATTGTTTCAACCACTAAAGATGTCCTTTTCATTTGAGGGAGGTTCAAGGTTACGATCTCCTTCACCCCGTTATTTTCCGCGAAGCTTCTAAGTGCGTCATTAATAAATAATAAATCAAATATGTAGTTATTCATAAGTTAAATTTATTTAGTTGCGTATTCACGAAGTAGTTATGACATTTTACTCCCAAGCGCGTATGTTAGTTTCATTTAATATAAAAATATATGCATTAATACTCAATTCAAGTGACTCGAGATCAAAAAAATTAACTTGCTATATCATTTTCATTTACAATATTTAACATTTTTAAAGTGAAGCTTTTTTGACGACTTTATTTTATAAATAGCATCCAATTATATAATTTAAGTTTGGTCTTGGAAAAAATTAGATGAATAACTCCGTTTTTCTAACTTTTTAGGACTTAATTTTGTTAAAAGAGCTGTAAGATATCGGCGAAAGCGTGTTTAAGAACATGGTACGATTAAAGCAAAAAAATTTTATTTAAGGATTTTCAAATTTTTTTGGTTGCCTCCTACGTGTATATAATATGTAAAAAAGATTTTGTGCTCAAAATTTCATAAAAAGGCATCTATTTAATTTTTTAAGGAAAATACTTAAAATTTGTGATTTTAAAATGCTACTCCTCCTACAAAAGTTTACACACACGCATAAAGTTTGATTTACAAGTACGTCAAACTATGCATAAAAAAAGTTGGTATGGATTTTGCAATAACATGATTGGCATTTGTGCAATACTTCCTTTTATGAACGCTTATTGAAAATTCTTTAAAAAATGTACAAATTCTGAGTTCAATTATTTTTAAAAAAATAAGTATTGCTTTGATTTAAAAAGGCATACCAACTTTTGGAACATGTACTACTAGCAATAGGTAAAAAAATTGAAAGCATTAGGCACAATAGAAAAAAAAGCCTTAGCATTTTGAATGAAGACAAACTATTTATTTTATCTTTCCGAGAAAAGTCATTTTAAAGTTTTGATTTGCTATAGGGATGTGAATGAAAACGAACGCAAAAGCTATCATAATTCTGTGTTTTTTAAGTTTAGAGCTTTTAAATTTTGTCAGGTTATAGAAAAGTATATGAAGAATAATTTAAGTTAAAAAAATTAGATTTGATTTTTTGACCAATTTTTGTCAATTGAGTCGTACTGTATTCTTAATAAATTTAAATCAAGACCATAAATTTTCTACACACTATGATCGAAAATGGAACCACCCTTGGGTGAACTGAAGGTTTCATTTACTTACAAAAGACCGTTATGGAGTAGTTTTGTAATCCCTAGCACTGAAATATTACCAGAAAAATCTAAATATTTAAGAAAAACACAAAATCTTTAAAAATGCTTTTAAGAGCAATTCGAAATATAAAAGGAAAACTTTACTCTTAAGCACGCGTGTTTCAAACCTTAACAAGTTTCTAATTATTAAAGAAATTTATATTGAGTTGTTGAGGTTCTAGATATTGGTGTAGTATCGATTGACCTTTAGAATCAGCTAGATCTTAACTCATCTGCATGAAAATCAACAGACAGAAATATGTAAAAATGCAATATATTTCTAGATAATCCATATTTCACCAATGGAAATATTACTTGTTTAAACATTTTTGGTGTAAATGGTTTCATTTCTTTCTATCAGCTATCGCTATTTACTTGTAAATGTTTGAATGCTAATCTTCCGTTTGGCTCTCCGAAATTGATGTGACCAGAATGCACTTAACGAAGTTATAAACACACATAGGATTGGTTTTTACAATTTACATAGTCAATAGTAGATTCTTTAAAAATTGATTTGGATTTTTAAAGTCACATTTCAAAGCTACATATGAGCTTTTGTTAGCGGATCCCGTTAGCCTCTACAGCAGGGGCTCTTAAACTTGTACCAACGGGCGCCAATGTGCCCACGAAGCATTTTTGGGCACCCGCTGCTATCCACTCTATACTACATAAATATCGACCGTCGCCGCCCATCCGGTGCAGTGGTCAGTGAAGCTGACTGCAGTGCCGTAGGGACTGGGTTCGAATCCCAGAGAAGGCATGGATGTTTGTGTTGTAATCCTTTCTTCTGTCTGTTGTATGCCCCCGTGTTATACATTGCGTGGTGCACGGGGTTTATAAATGTTAAAAAAAATATCGACCGTCACCAACCCTCGTCTCACCACAATTTTTTGTGTTCACGCGAGAGAGACATACTTTTAAAGATAAGATATAATCCGAAAAATTATTTTACTGGTAACACTGTTTTGTACCACTAGTACTTTTAACAATTTTTTTACCACTAGTACTGTTAACACTATTGCCTTATCAGTTATTATCGTTCAAGACCCTCGCGTTGAATCTGTTGCACATTAAGATCCCACTTTTCAAAAAAGAGCTTACATATGAGAATCCTTTTTCGGTTCCACATATTATTTGAATCGTTGTTTTCATGAATGAACACAATAAAATCAACAATCTGATCTCGACATAGCGATAGAAATCTCGGAGACATACTATATAATTAGGAATATCATCTTATGCGCCTGACTGAAAATTTAGTAGATAATATGAAATGCCAAAAATAACATTTAGTGTAATTATTTTGAGTTTTTTGTTACCTTTTTTTAGAGTACGATATTGTTTATGACACTTATGATTGCAATAAAATAATGAAATATTAAGAATCGATATGCTTTTTTTAACTGCGTCCGTGAACAATTTCCTGTTTGTCAAATGTGCCCAGACGGAAAATAAGGTTAAGAACCCCTGCTCTACAAATTTCCCACACAGCGGGTCTTTAGTGGTATCAGAGCACGAAACTGCGACATGTCAATAATTACGGTCATGGTAACTCCCCTACAACTGCTTGCATATTTTGAAGGAGTTTTAATACATTGTTCAGCGGGAACTCATCAAGGTTTTTAGATCTAGTAGAAGTATTTAATTTCAAGAACTTATAATCATTGTTATCTTTAAGTTTTATAAGAAATGTTTGAAACATATCACTAGAGTTTTAAAAGGCCGACACAAAATGCAATCCAAGAAGACTTCAAAACATTTTGAAGCAATAGATTATTTTATTTCTAAAATAACAAACAATATAAATTTTGAATACATTTAAATTTTAAAGTGGTTGCAAAATATATTAACATTATTTTGCTTAGAAACTGTCAATACCTACAAAAACTATCAACAACGTTAAGTATCCGTTTCCCTTTTTCTACAAAAGAGAGTCAAGCAACAAAATGGCATGTTCTATTTTTAATTGTAAATGTCTTAAGCCAGTAATTAAGCGATTAGCAGCATTGTCTGAAGACTCACCTATACTTAAGATATCTGTATTCAAATTGAACTGACGGATCTGTCTTTTTAAATTCACAATATGGTTTTCTAAGCAAATTTGATATGATTCTTCTATGTAGAAGCTATCGTCTCCAGAAGCTTTAGAACTTTCACCGCGCGCGCGCGCGATTTCTTCCTCCATTCTCAATTTCTCCATACCAGAGTTGAGTTGTTCTTGGAAATTAGAAGGTGATGGGCTTACATCCTGAGTTGATGATCTTAATTCAGCTAGGAGCGAGGCTTCTATGCTCGAAATCACCTCCACAGTCAAATCAGATGCAAAATCATTTTCAGTTTCTTCCGAAATGAGGAAAGGTGAATACACATGACATCGTCGGGAAGCAAATTCAATTGATTTTTCATCAAATTCTACACAAGGACTTTGTGCATCACAGAGCAGTTCATTATACTCTAGATAATCTTGGAACATGATGTATTTTTCAAGACGCTTCCAGCCTCCTCGCTTTTTGAAATCTTCCTTAAGAGCTTTCTCGAAGAATACGGTTAAAATTCTAGGAGTCAGTTTATAAAATTTCTTGCCAGTAGTAAAAAAAGTATGTAATCCTATAATGGTTACTAAAGAGCATACGTTAATAAATCGCTCATATATATCGTTTAAAAGTGTTTTTTTCTCAATGCAGAACATCATCACATGTAAAATGTATGTTTCAAAATCTTTTACACTCTCTGAATTGTATTTAAGACTTTCGATCCAGGAATAAATAATGAAATCTTCTAGCGAATGCATAGCTTTTGCTATAATGTCAAATAAATTTTCTGTTAAAGCTCCCTTCGGAACAAATGTTTCAACACATTCGAATCCTTGAATTTTATGATGTTTCGCATAATAATATGGAAATAGATGCGTCATGAGATGTTGAAAGAGTGCATCATTCGCCATTTTAAGAAAAAATTGACAATATAAAAGGTAATGCAGGAAGTAAAAATGTTCAAAATATCTGCAGAAGTACAAAAATAAATTTAAAATTCCTTGTTGCCTTTAAAGTTAAGTTCTTCGAACTTTCGGATTATGTATGATCTTACGATGATTGCAGAAAAAATTACTGGTTTGAAATGTTTTGACACAAGGAAGGCGTTTCGAATCAGATGCAATTGTGGGGATGTTGTTTGATTTTTCACGGTACTTAAGGATTAAATTTGTCAGCCAATGTCGCAAAATCGAAAGACGTCACCAAAGTTCTCATTGTACGCTCGAATAAGATTATTGGGTTTCGGCATGCGTAGGAACAGTTTTTCATAATTGGCAGCACATCGGGGCATTTGGCGATGTCTTTTTATTTGACGGTATAAAATGTTATTGCCTTATTTTTAGTTACAATTTTTACGACATAAAATATCTACAGGTTCCTGGAACCCAGAAACTTGCGTAGCTTCGTTTAACCTCAGTATTTCTTATATACGTGAACACTTGGAAATTTGGTATTTGAACATTTGTCAAAACCTTTTTCTGCACACGCCTTGAGACTTTACGGAAACGACCATGGAACTCCCCACTGACTAGGCTGTGGATTTGGACTATGCACAATCTGTCTCTTTACCCTCCTCACGAGCTTCCACATCTCAGTTCACCCACCGCGACTGGCTGCAACTTTGCAACGCTGATATGAGGAAATACACCGTCATGCACAATGGAGCCACACATACTCTGAACTCCCTCGCAACCTACACGGAAGAGGAGGACCCAGAAATGCAGGAGCTCATTGAAAGACAAGCTTATCTGAAGAAGCGTCTTGACCAAGGTTGTAATACCAACTGCTGCCCAATTCATGTGGAACTCCCCATAGCTCTCCTAGTAAAACAATTAATGAATTTCCTGATCTGCCTAAATAAAACCGAAATAAAAGGCAGGAAAGCGTTCATGGATTCATCTAGCAAACTTCAAGACATGCGACTAAAAACAAATTCTAGAAGCTCCTTAATTTAATTTAACGTTATATACGTCGTTTTCCCATTGGTTTGGTGTGCAAATTAGGAGAAGGCGATGCCAGCTCACGTGTCATCCTCGTCCCTGGACATGGTTTAAAATCATGAGATCCGTCGGCGGAAACCTCGAGTAGTTTAATAGTGCGTTGTTTCGATATATCGATTGTAAGAAAAACATTTAAAAGTGTATGTGTGGATAAAATGGTATTATTTAAATAATTCAATAATGTACAATATTTTTATCCATAGTCAAAAGACAAAACCTTTTGTATAAGAGGGAGAATCAAATATGTTGATGTATAATATGCAAACAACTAGAAAAATAGAGTACAAGAACATGAACCAATTCCTATTGCGTAAGAAAATCATTTTTTGAATTCAATATCTAGGGGTTAATTACCTGCTTCTCATATACAATAAGGAAAAGAAAACAGAAGAAAAATAAATTAAATAAATTGAATGCATTTTTAATGAAATTACGATTCTGTTTACCATAATATAATCAATACAAGACATTTATTTTAAAAATTTCCATAAATTATTGTTTCAATTAAATAAAAACAGATAACAAGATAGTAAAAGTATTCGTAAAAGAAAAATAATTCTTTACAATTTAAGAGTCAATACGATCCACACAATGGTCCACAATATTTTAAATCAGGGCTTACGTTTATTGTATATTTGACAGAAGTACACTCGCAAGAAAGTCTGCGTTCACGTACTACTGCTCACATAAACACTGAAAAAAATGTAAAAACTGGAATTAGAAAAAAAACATTTTTTAAATTATATTTTATTTAGTTCATTTCACACAAGTATTGGGAATAACTAAAGTAAACTCGGTTTGCTTTCATAGCTTTTAAAATAAAGACAAGTTTGTAGCGATACAAACAAAAATCAAGCAGAAAAAGTCTGCGTTCAGTGTTTTAGTAATAACTATAAAAATTATTTAAAAAGATTGATGAGCTATTTAATAGCTGGTTGAGATAACCCCGTCTTTTGAGAACCTCCTGAAGTCGTTTCGGCATTGAATTATTAAGTCTAGTGGTTTCTTCAGTGCTTATCCTTTGACATTTCTTCAGCATATCCTTGCTAGATATATTATGTTGACGAATCCTAGGCTCCAACAAATCCCATAAGTGTTCTGTAGGATTCAGATTAGGTGACTGCGGGACCATGTGCAATTGATTTGGGACATTATATAAGAGCCAAAGCTTCACAATTTCAGTGGTACGCTTAGGATCGTTGTGTTGGAACCGAAACGACGATTGTAGGCCAAGTTTGGTGGCACTTTCCTTTAAATTGTTTTTAGTACATCAAAGTAATCATATTTGTTCATAATTGATTCGATATACTCCAACTAGTAACCACCTTTGCTCGTCATGTACCTCCACACTATAAATCCACCGTACTTTACCGTTTGTACTAAATGATCTTTTTGAAGCACTTCTACAAGGTTTCCTGTTACCAATTTACGATCTTTTATGCCAAAGATACAAAATTTGCTCTCTCGGAGAATATCACAGTTCTCCCGAACGCTGGAGGCTTATGTATATGATCTTTTACAAAAGCTGTCTGTTGGTCCTTGAAATATAGGACTTTATGTGAGTCACTCGACTAAGGTATCCAGCCTTTTTCTAAATTTTTCTTGCAGTATCTCACAGATGTTTTCCTTAAACTTCTCGTGAATATCTGTTACTATTTGAATTGCAGTCAAACGCTGGTTTTTTTCCCTATGGATATCATACTTCGTTTTTTTTTTTAATTGTGAGTTTAAATGGACGACCTGAACGAGGTTTGGATGGGTAAACTTCTGTAGATTCAAAGTTATAAATAACACGCTGGATAGATGAATACTGCTCTCCAGCGGATCTGGTTATATCCCGACGACTTTTTTCCATCTTTCCACATTTTCACAAGGATTCTTAGCTCACTGATACTAATTTTTCTTTTTATATTTTTACTGTCCTTAAGTTGCTTCGTATCTCACAAAAACATAAAAAATATTGCATTACAACTTTCTTAAGCTATTTTACTTGATAAATGAATGCAAAAATTATTTTTACCTATAACGCTTGTTCATAAAAATTCAAGGAATCAATAATATTCAAATAGTGAACGCAGACTTTTTTGCCTATTGTTCGTGTGCTTTGCTACAAAACTTCAATTTTGTAACGTAATTTTAATTCAAAATTAAAGAATTCTTGCATGTTCAATATTTAAATAGTAGTTAACAAATTCACGAAACTTTGCTATGGAAAAAAATCTATTTCTATTAAATTTTAGCTTTGCTGTATGATTTGCTATGGTCGAATGCAGACTTTTTCTAGCTAGTGTATATACATATTCTACGTCTGAATTTATTTATTGAAATAATTTTATTGGAAAAAGGTGTAGTTTATTGTAAAAGGTATTTATTTTTTACGCTTTTGCTTCTGTAAAGTATCTTCTTATTTGTCTTATCGGGTGCTTCAGGTTTTAATTTTCAAAGAAGATATATTTAAATTGTTTTCGGGGAAAATTATTTATCTTTAAAATGAATTGATTCCATCCAATATAGTATTATGCCTTATTAATAGAGTCATAAAAGAAACGATAGATTTCATGATATTTCAAAGTGGATGTTGCTACACCTTGAATTTTATTGTTTGTGAAGTGAATATATCGTATTTCTAATCTTGTTATCATAGTACTTAGATATGTTCCATTTACGACATTTAATAATTTACGAAATAGTAACAAAATCATCTTTAGTTATTTTTCGATTTTTCTGCAATCTTGCAAATGTCCATTTTGATGATGTTCATAAATAGTCCCTACAAATATCAACTCATCCACCAAAATTGACAAATTTGTGCAGTGTAGAGGCAGGAGGTTTGTAATTACGTCATGTTTCATGTGACACGTAGCACTTTATAAACGTGGACTGCCAACTCTTGATCTACACTATTAAAATTTGTTTTCTTGTGGATAAAGGACGATTAATTTTAAGAGATATATTTTAGTTAACGGCATGTAAGGATTGATTGGGGTAAATGAAAATTTGAGAAATCCAGACTTAGAATGATGCAAAACGAAGAAATGTGAAATTAAATCATGTATTGATAATCCATTATACTGACACGTGCGGGAATATTGTTGCCAATTTAATGAGTTATCTGGAAAATTAGAATATTTGTGATAGTACATAAGGTCGTCAACACATTGTTGCATAATAAGCAGGCAAGCACCCGATCACTCTGAAACAAAAATTTTAAAAGGACGCGGATTTAAAATGGTGAATCCCCATTATTTGTTACCACTTGCACAGTAATTAAAAAATATTTTCAAGAAATTTTCTTATTAGCTGTTATGACAATCATATTCATATTGAAATAAACTTTCAAGAGATAACTGTGGCTCATTACGACATCTCCCCAAATCCAAATGACAGCGGAACGCCAAGTCGGAGAAATTTTCCAACGAAGTTAATAGTGTAAGTAGGATGCAATGGTGAGAATACAATGTATTTGCAGATGCTTATTCTGTAAATTTAGAAAAATTTGTATTTGAGAGTATATTATTATTTTAAATTTTACATGAATGGTATATGGATTCACAGAAATGCACGCTGAATGAAACTGGGTTCTAAAAGAAAAGGCCGATAAATTGAATGTTGTCATATACATGTCTGTTTTTGTAAATAAACAAGAACCGATCTCGCATTTTTTGAACAATCATTGATAAAATGTAAATCTGAAATGGAAATAAACCAAACAATATTTAATGCTCTTAGCGTAATGGGTCCTTCATGTACACTTACTGAAAGTTGCGTATAGGCAACTTTACGTTTATACTATAATTACTATTAAATTGCCTTAGAAAATCAATTATGGCTGTCAAAATTCTTCAAAATTTCATATTCAAACAGTAGCAACAAATTTAACTTTAACATGAAAACAAGAATAATCCACAATAATCAATAACCATCCGCGCTAATAGTTCGTATACACTACAAAATAGATTTTATAAAGACATTTCATTGTAAAATAATTGCACTAAATCATGTTTTAGTAATTATGTTTTCACGATGTATTAGATTTGAGATTTGAAACTTTTGTATTCCATGGCAGGTACAGACCAGAGATAGATATATTATTGAAAGAAAATATCAGAAATTCAGAAAAGGTGGAATTTTAAAGAAATTGCTGAAACTGTTAAAAGGAGACATTCATTGATTCTTCAAAAGTGTCTATAAACTACAAATCAACTAAAGTTTTAATGTCCGCCAAGAACTGACAGCCCATCAGCAGGGTCGGCCTGAGAAACTCTTGCGCTCTGCAATACCCCTATAAAAATAAATCCAAGACATAAGCTTTTTACAAAGGCTAAAAGTAGCATAGATCTGAAAAATGTGACTTAACCACAATCTGAAGAGAATAAAAAGAGACTATCATGCCGAGTTGTACTCAAGAAACTATTTATCTCGAGTAAAAGAGTTTCAAGAGAAATTGACCTTTACAAAAACATCTAAGCAAGTCATAATTATTCGAAAATACCGACTCAATTGAAAGTATTTTTGGCACTTGGCATCAAAAGAACAAAATATGTCCGTAAAAATCTTCTTGACCAGATCTTAAGAGAACTTTTCGACTAATGTTACGGTGTAGGAGGCGAAATGTTAGGGGCATTGAAGTTCGGTTAGTAATCTGAATTTGTTGAACAACAATGTACAAAATTGATTACTTTGAACTTAGCAAACATTTTAGAAATTTACCAGAACTTGTGTGAGGGTGGATTTACTTTCATGGTACAGCGGTACCACCATGATGACTCTGGCTTAAAGCCGTGGCGTCGAATACGTCTCAACCACCTGGTAGGGTCATCCCAGTTCCCAGACCGGAGCTCAATATATATTTCTGGGATTTACCGCTGGAGTGAATAATCAGGAAACGCACAATATCCACAAATGCTCAAATCCTTCATAGTAGAAGAATGGGAACAACACCATGATGAGACAGTTGCCATGTTAAATCTGTGTTAAATATGATGAGGAGAATATTATTAATGCCGCAATGTTCATTCTATAATATCAGGGCCTTTGCGAGGAATTCCCGTAATTTGAACCATGTTCGCCATGAGGATGACACCAAGCTGGAACCACTTTCCAATCACCACATCACACCGATTGAAGGATGTTTCGGTTTCGATAAATTCTATCATGCACGCTTCCCTGGCGGTGGGCCCTCAGTGCGGTACGGCCCGAGTGAGTGGAGAGTGAGCAGGCAATAATAATGTCACACCGATTAGCAACGCGAGGGCTTTGCGACGGACCTGCATGGAACTGATGCTCATGGATGAGACGACACCCGAGCTGGCACCCTCCAACTACCATCACACCAACGGGAGGATGTCGGAGCCTCGACGATTTAACGTGTATCGCGCCCCTGGGCGACGGCGGACTTTCTGTGGCACTTAGATCGAACCCATGACATGCCAGCGCGATCTGATGCCCAGACCACTTGCCATCGTAACCACCAAATATGATGAGAGTTATAGAAAGAACCGGAATAGCTAAACATAATAACCCTTAGCAACCAGTATTCTTAAAGGTTTTTCAGTAAAAATGCAGACTTTTGACGAACCCGATTTGAATGTTCTGAAAGTTATACCTATTTTAGCTATTTTATGTAATATTCAGGTGAATGTTGCTACATTATTTAAATTTAATGACATTAGATTGAACAAATAACATTATTTATTCAGAAAGACTTTATTTAATTGGCGAATTCCGCATGAATATAAAAGATGATTGTCAGTATGCAGACTTGCGGAGTCAAGTGTGGCATGGTAGTTGATCATTTTTAACCCCAGAAAATTGAATTATCCCAATAATGAAACAAGTTTTATCATCCACCATCAAATTATCCGTCGATTATATCTACCATGTAATGTTGTAATAATGATATGATTTAATTTGAGAATTTATTATAATTGTTTTTCTGTAACGGTATTTAAGTTTAAAACAGTACTTACATTCCCTGTATGTTATTTAATTATTCCAAATACAGTTGACTATATTCTTTAAAATTGTGTAAAAATTGTAATTTGTGATATGCTTATCAGCATGAACTATTCTCCATACTGCCTGATTTATTAAATTTTACCTTTTCTTTGGAGTGTTATCTGTTTTTTATTTACACTATTTATTTGAAAATGACAATTGTTTTTAATATCTTATAAGAGAGAGAGAAGGAAATATAATGGTAAATATTTATCTTTATTTATAAAATATACGTGTCAGTGTTTGTCCGCAATGGACTCCGAAACTACTCAACTGATCATACATATTTTATGTACTGTGTGTCATTTCGTTCAGCTTGAACATAGGACGTTTTTAGTTTCAATTAATCAACGTACTTTACTGCCGGAAATGTGAAGAATCCGGAAAACGCCAGATGCCGTATTTTAATAATACTCATAACAGCCTTGGCTCAACACAAAGCCTTGAATCGTGAAACGGACCCCGGATGTACTCAAAATGGATAACTGAATCTGATATTCAGCCCGAACATAAAATAACTGCAACTTGCCGGATAACGCCAGCGCGACCATTGGTTACGCAACCGTGGCAAGAGCTTACCCCACGTCCAGCGGGAAAAGTGCGTTTCTGTAATCAAGATGGTGAACTGAGAGTTTGAACCACTTAGAAATTCCTGTAACTTCATAGATAATGCAGACTGACCCTAATGCCCTTCCAGACTGAACTTGTTGCCCAGAGAATTAAAAGTACTTCAGCTGTATTCAGGAGTTAAACATACTTGAAATATATTGTGAAACTCACTAAACTTGCAGGATATAACGAAACATGGAAAAGGCAAATGATTCGGAGTCCCGCTTCCAGAATTTTAATATCTCAGCGATTGAACTTGTCGCACTGGAGCATCAAAATACCAGTACTTTGAGTGTAATTTGAAACAATTTTGAGTTTTGATAACTTTGCCGGATACTGGGTCGACCTTCATATTTTTGTGTATCAATACCATAACAGGCCAGCTTAAAAGCCTGATCATGAAAAGCTTGTCCCGGAGTATTTCAAAACGGATAATCCAACTGATATTCAATCTGAGAAATAACAGTAAATTTGACCGGATAATCTGTGATGACCGTCTTACGCAAACTGGGAAAGTCACCCTTTCAAAGTTCTGGCGCGAAAAAGTGGCTCTGGTGTTATTTTTATGGTTTAAGAGAGTTCTAAATCGAAATATAGAATTTCGGTATTTTTACCAGATAATGCTGAGATCGAATATTTCGACAGCAGTACCAGTTCAACTTGCCGACGTAGGAGATGCAAAAGGGTCTGATTGTATTTCGGAACTGCCATCCGAATATTCTCAACCAATGCACATAACTTACATTTGTCACCAGACGAAAGTATTTGCGACGAACTGTGAAAAGACTTGCCTTAAATTCTTTAGCAAGAGAATGTTTTCCTGGTGTTTTTAAGAATGGGAAACAATAATAATGTACTGGATTTTAGGAAACTCCTGCAACTTTGCTGATAATGCCACCGGTCGTACGTCCTTCAGAGACCGAACTTACAGGCGGCGGCGTCGCGCGAGCACCGAGTACTTCGGGTGGAAACGAGAATCTGGATACGGATTCAAAAGCTCTATAAATTTTCGGATATTTCTGGAATTATACCAAATGGTTTTGCACCGAGTTCCACCTCCGATTTTCATTCCAGTAAGGAACTAAACTTTCAGGTGCAGTTTTAAAATACATTGCAATAGTGAAATGGTTTTCGGGCATTGTTGTCACTGTGTTAGATTTATGAAACTGCACATTCACATCAGCTCGTTATTGGACATTCATAAAATACAAGATACTAATGTGTAGCCATTTAAAAAGATGTTACAGTATTGCAAATGAATATCAGTCATGATCAGGGGATATGTACCGCTAACTATAAACATTCACTCAAGAATATAGATTCTCCGCTATTTCAAAGTGCAACAGAGAGACATATCGCTGATTGATGTATAGTGTCTGGTGATTTCGACAGTAACAAGCTATTACAAGCGTCTCTGTTTTAGCTCAGCGAGACTTACGCCTGCTTTAAAATAATCGTTTTGATGGCGAAACGATTGGAAACTCCTCGACTGACCACAACACGAAGGTACCATTGGTGAAGAATCAATCGACAAATATTTAATACGTATCTTCTGTATAATTATCTAAATAATTATTGCTTTGTAAACCTGTGCACTTAATCAGAAAAATGTTTATATCAGATGAAATAAACTGTCAGACACAGGGTTGTTGCATAGCTGATCCACGCCTTAACTACTGATACTTTGTTGATGAAAACAAAACCGTAAATTTTCGTAACAGAGTTTTAATTATCTAGATGTATCAGAATGTCCCCATATAATCTTCGGTTACTATGCGTAATTATATTCACCTAGATTATGCAACGTGCACGTCTGATCATAATTATACCAACTTCTAAAGCAAATATCACCGAAAGTCTTAAGAAAATTGGTTCTAGCTAGCTTCGGAATTTGTTGCCGTATTCCAACCGATACCGTCAGAATATCTATACCATTAAAAGGCCTCAATTCCGATTCGTTTGGTTTCGTGTGACCATAAATGAACCTGCAACTGAACAATATTCATTTAATACTTGGATCTTAGAAAATCCTGTTTCTGAATGGCAACTAGATGTTATATCATGTCACGTGAAACCGTTGAATTATTTTATTAGCAAACATGGTACCGAAATATTATTGCATCGATTAGCGATTAGTTACAAAATTACTTATTTGTTATACTTTAAAATGAAAAATCAAAACATCAAAGAATCACAACGATTATTCACCACATTTATAAATTAAATCTTCAGTTCATACTTTTTGAACGACCCGTTAGTAATTACATGCATTATACCTAATCTCCAAATAGGAGAGTTGAAATGAAGAACCAAATCAATAATGTTGTTTAATACTTATTTCAACCTCAAATATAAACGGAAAGATTAATTAACGTGCATTAATAGCTTGAATTAATAGTGAACCAACGAATAAACATAAAGCCACAGCTAACGCGGTGCCGAGTCACTAGTTTATCTATAAAAATAGAGCGTTAAAATGATTTAATTCAAAGAGTCTGATATCATTTAATTTTTTCAAGGTGTAAACCCTCTGAGTCACCTTCTTTAAGTGAAGATGGTGAGTCCGACCCGGGGTACCCTAGTGATCCTTCTATTTTCTCGACCCTTTCTATGTCATTAAATTTTCCCTTCTTCTTTTCCGTCTAGAACTCACAACCAATTTTCGAAATTTGCATGTACAAAATATTATTATTGTTTATTAGATTACTCATATATGTCTAATATATTTTGCGTGTTATGATTGTAATTTCGTTTCTTTTCTTCTGATATTTATTTGATGTTCATTCATCTTCTTTGTTTCTTGTATACTTCCGACCGCGGTTTGCCGTGTGTGGCGTCCTGCATAGGAAAATGGTGTCCATAGGGATCACCTTTGCGTTCCTATACCACGCTTGCGTAGAGGGTGTAGAGCGAGCCGTTCTCATTGGTCTGGTGAGCGTTCACCTCTCTCAGTCCTCGGAGACATTGCTGGGGTTGTGCTGCCATGAAGGGTGGTGGGTGCAGCTGATCGCCGCCTGATGCGCTGCAGCACCAGGCTGTGGGTACCTCAGGTAAGCGCCGCACTGGTCTTGCCAGCTGACCGTACCTTCCTTGTTGGAACTCTGGTGGTGGGGCACGCTCGTGATGAAGTCTATTTCACGCTTATGGATCCACTGATGTGCCGCGGTAAGGCCTTGTTTACCTAATCTCAACATTGATCAGATTTCCAAGCAACCAGACTTATTAATATCTCTTCAATACGAAATATCATCTAAATCGCCTTACTATACAAAAGCTCTCGTTGGAATAGATGGTGGATCCAAAATCTGTTAAAAGATTGCGATCAGGTGTGATCTAATTAAATAAAATATCTTATTCAAACCAAGTCTTCCTTCTCGCAAAACTTTTCAATTCAATTGTAATAATAAGTCCCCATAAAACTCTAACTTATGCCGCGGTGTCATTTCTGACGACCTTTAACTATCTTGAAGCTGAAATCTTTGATGGATTCTTCGATCAGGGTGTATACAGGCAGAAGAATTCAAAAAGACTCTTAATAATTCGGACCAAACATATAATTCTAACTTTTAATAGCCTAAACACTGACAACCATAAAGCAGGCTACCTTAACGTGAAATCCAGTCTCTATATACGAATCTTATGCGTACATTTTTAAACAGAGGTTCGGTACATCAACTTGTGGACAGCTAACATGTCTGATATTACGCGCTGTATAGGGCATTCTTCTATGATTGACTTCTAAACCTAAATGTATTAACTGTTTACAACCTCATTCCGCCGAATTGTAAACTTTGTCCAAAGTGGAAAAGCAAAGCAAAACAAGAATGTAAACTAATAAAACATAGTTATTTAGGAAGCCTAAAGTGTAGCCCTCCTTTAATCACAACACACTCCCAGTCTGTTAAATCATCAAAACGTCCTCTTCTACACAGACAGATGAAAATATTACTAAAATAACATGCAAACCATTAAAACTACTTCAACAAGCTTATTCACTTCCGAATCAAAATTTATCTATCTATTCCTTCAGTCTCTACATCTTCAGCTCAAGCAGATCTATTGAAATCTACGTCTCCAGTAGCAGCTACAGTATCAGACTCTCAGTCAGCAAATCTTTTGTACAACAACGTCGATTCCACGTCCAATATATCCACTTCTGCGGTTTCCACATCATTTTCAACGCAAGCACATCCCTTGCCAACCACCTCTTCAATAGCAGCTATTATGTCAGAATCTCAGCCACCTATTCCTTTATCTAATAACGTACTTTCCACCACCAATAATATGTTTTCCTCTATTCAATCCTCTTCCAAATCAACTATTCAACAATCTTCTGTTGTTGTTGAAACTCCCACCTGTACATCATCTAGTATCATAGCTACTACCTCCGAATCCAATAGCTTACCATCAACAGATACAACTTCTGTATCTCAGGCTTCAAAACGTCGTGAAAAAGGCGTCCTACCAAAAACGTATCTAACACTGCAAAACCAAAAATAGAGATAAAAATGACACCCCATAAACCGAGAAAAAGTTCACCTATTCAAAACACCTCAGATGAAAACATGATCATGTATGACGTAGAAGAGAAGTGGTGGAAATTCCGAAAAAAGGATAAAAAATACTTCTTGTCGGAAGAGTACTGGAAAAATGAGAGCTGGAGACAAGAGGGATTTTTACTCGTTATTACTCCAAGAAAGAGTGAAGTAGTAACGGAAAAACGGTATTTAACACCGACAAAACATAGGAAGTGACAATATTGAATCATACTTATCAGAATTGGTGGGGCTAATCCCCAACAAAATCTTGTTTTTTAAAAACATTTACCTAGATATAAAATATTTTTTTCTGAGCTATTTTAACCTTATTTGACTTGGTGGGGTGTGCCCCACCAAATTCTGTTTGCTGTTTATTTGAGTGAATTTTTAATTATATGCGAGTATTTTTAATGATTTTTAATATTTTAACGATTGATTGGAGCAGCTTAGCCGAAATCGGCTCTTGCGCCATTAAACCCTACATTCACTCACTCAAGGCTGTAAAATAATTTCATATTAATTGGAATGGAAAATATTTTTTCTCAAATTATCCAAGAAAAATTGAAATTTTTTAAAAGTAGGTAAGTATACTTCCTTTTGTTTAAATTATCCACTGGAATAAGGATTTTTGTCATGTACAATAAAATGAATAATTAAAAAAGCATTAGGGTGTGACTCAGTTTCCCCGCGTGCCTATTAAAGTTAGCATCGAGTACACGCCTTGTTCCGGGTTAAAGTAAGTGAATAAAAACGGTTTGTTTCATATCATTTTAGAAATATTTTAAAATTGTTCGTAACGTGCACAGTAACCGAGCTGTATTGGTTGCGAATTTTCGATCGGCGTTGTCGAATCAAAGGTTCGAGCCATGCTGCCTTTAAAGACACACCGTGGAAAGGGGCTGATACACATTAAACCTGTTGAGACTGAAAGTCGTCACGTTGGTATGGTGCAGGAGTTTGGAGAGTGGTATGACAAATGCAGCGACTCTGACAATTCAGAGTACCTTCTACTTTTACTTGATAAATTCAACTTTAAATGTAAATAGCACAATAACAATAAGCAATAATCACTTTAGATTTTTACCGAAAACAAATGGTTTAATTTTAAGTAAAAATAGAGAACAATCAAATAAAAACTTTTAAATAAACATCTACTGATTTTTGCCTGAAGAAACTGAGAATACGCTTATGGAAAATATGTTTAACTACCACTAAATATTTTCTTCTTGACTGATGTTTTAATGCTTAATATTATGCAATCTTATCTTAAACCAGTACTTCTCAAAGTTACAATATTTGCGACCCAATATTTAATCATTTTTATCGCGCCTCCCTGTACAATAACACAATGCCTTTATTTCAATAATACTATACATTGACGCTAAAGCTACAATACGATTTTAACCTTTTAAGTACCATCGGCGTTTGCAAACGTCTCGCTCAGCCAAAGTGTTAATTGCCCGGACTTTTTGAAGTACTATCTTTTTTGTGCACTGTTATCAATAAAATTATTCCAAAGGCAGTGGAATGCAATAAAAGGATCTTGACAATGCTTGAGAAAGATTTACTTATTTCAGATTATCTGTTTATTTATTCCTTTTCTCCCCCCCCCCTTCCCGTACTTTAAATACGTGCACCTATGTGGAAAACAGTTGGCGTTGGGGAGCGAATCTAGTACCTTTTAGTCAGCAGTTGAGGGATTAATTAAAAACCATACTAATTATCAAGATAAGTGTTAATATTTTTGCGTACAATTTTATATATAACAATACCATGGGGTTAATGGTAATTATTAAACTTGTTTTAACTTAGTATAATATTAATTATGAACAAACATTGTGCAGAGTACTGATTCATTTATTAAGTGTATAGTATGTGTATTTCCCATTATGTCAGAATGTACCTTTTTGTTTACTTTCAGTAAGTTAATTTTTTAATCATTTTTTGTTTTCGACTTTTCAATATGCTCGAACCCACCTCGTAGAGTTGTCACACCCCCTTACGGGGGCGCGCCCCACAGTTTGAGAAACTCTGTCTTAAGCCACTCCAACGATTATTTTTGTGTAAGTAAATTTGTTAGAGATTAACTTAAAGCCAAACACTCCAAGTCCCTAAATATGAGAGCTATTTCAGTGGGGGCACAATGTAGTGACGACTGTCACTATCAAATTTGGATGTTTGAATTAATTTAATTCAAGCACTTATCAGATGCTAAATTTTACCATGAGTACCAGATCCAAGTTGATACTCACGGGATCTTTTACATGCCCCACAATCCTACCACATTTATGGCTACGGTTTTCGCATCCAGAAAATCTATCGACTTCAGCCAGGATCAAATCAGCAACCTTAATCTTACGAAGTGGACACAATACCTCTGAGCTACTGGAGCCCACATAGATGGCATTATGAACCATAGGGTTTATTTGGGTATACTTTGGAACAATCGGAGAAAAAAAGTGCGAAAAATTTAAGTTTAGATGGAAATTTAATTTTCCAGCAGGGCATTAACCCCAGAATCAGTGCACATGCCAAAATGTGGTATTTTTTTCATTGCAAACAGCAGTTACTTACCACCACAGTCCTCGACATTAATATCATTGAAGTTCTGTAAGCCACACTCAAAACAGTGGTTCAAAAACAAACACAAAGTTAAAATCGATATCCCATTCAAAATATTGTTGCAAGAAAATATCTTCAGGTACCTCCAAAAGGTCTGTCTAGTCAGTAACACTATATTTAGGTCTAGAAGTCATTATAAAAGCCAAAGTGCCTGCAACTAAATATTGCCGCTATTTTGTATATGCGAGATATTACATTATATATTACCGATATATTATTGGTGTATTAATTTATTAAGGAAACAATTTGCGTATGTTTATTTCAAATACTTCTTAAATTTTTAGTTTTGCAAGTTTTTCATTGAATGTTCCTTATCTTTACTTTAAAAATTAAACCATTTTTATAAGTAAAAATATAAATGTTTTCATTTATCGAGGCAATATGTTATTTCTATTGAAAGCTGAACTTTTTATGTAAAAGTAAGGTGTACTCTTCATTGTTTGAGCCACTGTAGAACTCTCTTCCTTTGACCAAGGTTCAAAGTTACGAGCTCCTTCACCATGAATTTCCGCGAATCGTCAGCGTGTGTATCATTACAAACACTAAATCAAATGTGTAGTTATTCATAAGTTAAATTTATTGAGTTATGTTTTCACGAAAAAGTTGTGACATTTTACTCACAAGTATATATTAGATTCAGTTAATATAAAAATATATATTAATACTCAATTCAAGTGCCTAAAGACCAAAAATGATATTTGTTTCGTAATTGAAATTTCTATACCATTTTCATTTGTTCATTTTCAATATTTAACATTTTTTAAAAGTCAAGCTTTATAGAGGACTATATTTCATAAATAGCATCCTATTATATAGTTGAAGCTTGGTCTTTCCTTATAAAATAAATTAGATGAGTAACGCCGTTTTTCTTACTTTTTATGACTTAATTCTGTCAAAAGAGCTGCAAGAAATTAGCGAAAGCTTGGTTAATAAATCTAAATTAAGACCATGAATATTGCACATACTGTGATCGAAAATGGAACCACCCTTACGTGAACTGAAGGTTTCATTTACTTACAAAAGACCGTTATGGAACAGTTTTATAATCCAAAGCACTGAAATATTTCCAGAAAAATCTAAATATTGTCACGTAGAAAGGAACAAGGCGATGTTATCCAATATAAGATTTATTTTATAATAATGTTTTACACGGGCAGCACCACAACTGAAGACCTATCCAGCTGCAGTACTTTTATAAACCTGGTGGAGAGATTTTCTATAACCACCAGGGGAAAGATTAACATAAATTCAATTTACATAATTTGTAAATGTCCTTATTAATAAATAACGAAAGTCATGATTAAATTTAACAAACAAGAATCCGGGAGGCTCGAACCAGAGCCATATGCATAGTAGAACAGTGCTTTAACCGTTCGGCCACTCAGGGCGTATCAATTTGTGATAATATTAAAATGCAGCCTTTAAAAAGGGTTGTTTTTCAGTTCAATTCAAAATCTAAAAAGAACGTTGTTTGAAATATGCGTGTTGAAAAATAAACAAGTTTCTCCTGGAAAAGTTTACATATTGTTGAGGTTTGAAATATATTAGTTTCGATTGACATTTAAATTCAGCTTGATCTTAAATCATCGGATTTAAAAACAGAAAAAATGTAAAAATGAAATATATTTCTACATAATTCATATTTCAGTCAGTAAAAATAATTGAACTGTTTCGGTTTGAACAGTTTCTTTTTCAATCTGGTTTCACAATTTACTTTTTAATGTTTGAATGCCAATATGCGGTTTGGCTCTTCGAAATTGACGTGACTAGGATACAGTGAACGAAGTTATATATACACATAGGATTGTTTTTACAAATTTCGTAGTAAATAATAGATTCCTTAAATTGAATGGGATTTTTAAAGGAGCATTTCAAAGCTACACAAGAACTATTGGTATATAGCTGACTTTTCGTAAACCTTTATATATTCCACACACATTGCGGACCTTTAGGGGTATGAAAACTCGAAATTGCGACATGTCAATAACCATGACCATGATAACTCATCAACTACTTGTGTATTTTGAATGAGTTTTAAGACATTGTTTAGAGGGAAATTATCAAGGTTTTTAGATATTTTAGAAGTATTTAATATATGAATATTAAAAAAAAAAGAATCTGAAAAAATTTCGTCTGAAAATGAAACCAAAAATCTGAAAATGTTCTTAAGAAGTCTTTAAAACATTCTGAAGCATCATAATATATTTGAAATTAAATAATTCCAGGTTTAAATCGCAAAAAAAAAATTTCTAAAATAACGAATAGTATAAAAATATAAGGAGTACATTTTAATTTTTAAAGTGGTTGCAACAAATATTAACATTTTGCTTTAAGAAACTGTCATTATCTACAAAAATCAACAGAGTTAAGCCTCCATTATCTACAAAAGAGAGTTAAGCAGCAAAAAGGCATATTCTATTTTGAATTGTAAATTTCTTAAGCCAGTAAGTAACTGAAGAGCAGCTTTGTCTGAAGACTCACCTATACTTGAGATATCTGTGTTCAAATTGATCTGTCTTTTTAAATTCCCAATATGGTTTTCTAAGCAAATGTGATACGATTCTTCTATATAGATGCTATCGTCTCCAGAAGCTTTAGAACTTTCACAGATTTCTTCCTTGATTCTCAATTTTTCGGCACCCAAGCTGAGTTCTTCTTGGAAATTAGAAGTTGCTGGCCTTGCATCCTGAGTTGATATCAATTCAGTTAGAAGCGAGGATTCTATGCACGAAATCACCTTCACAGTCAAATCAGATGCAAAATGATTTTCAGTTTCTTCCTGGGAAATGAGGAATGGTGAATACACATGATTTCGACGGGAAGCAAATTCAGTTGCTTTTTCATCAAATTCTGCTATAGGAATTGGTACACCACAGAGCAGGTCATAGTACTCTAGATAATCTTTGCACATTAGGTATTTTTCAAGACGCTTCCAGCCTCCTCGCTTTTTGAAATCTTCCTTAAGAGCTTCCTCGAAGAATACAGTCAATATTCGAGGAGTCAGCTTATAAAATTTCTTGCCAGTAGTAAAAAAAGTATGTAATCCTATAACCGTTACTAGAGAGCATACATTAATAAATCGTTCATATATATCCTTTATTAGGGTTTTCTTCTCAAAACAGAACATCATCACATGTAAAATGTATGTTTCAAAATCTTTTATACTTTCTGAATTGTATTCAAGACTTTCAATCCAAGAGCAAATAATGAAAACTTCCAGCAAATTTATTGCTTTTACTATAATGTTAAATAAATTTTCTGTTAAAGCTCCCTTCGGGACAAATGTTTCAGCACATTCTAATCCTGGAACATTATGATATTTCGCATAATAATATGGAAATAGATGACTCATGAGATGTTGAAAGAGTGCATCATTCGCCATTTTAGTAAAAATGACGATATCAATGGTAATGCAGAAAGTAGAAAGGTTCAAAAAATCTGCAGAAGTACAAAAATAACTTCAAAATTCTTTGTTGTCTTTAAAGTTAAGTTCTTCGAACTTTCAGATCATGTATAATCTCTGATCTTATGATGGTTGCAGAGAAATTGCTAGCTTAAAATGCTTTAACAAAAAGGGGAAGTGGTAGGAAAGGGTTTCGAATCAGACTTATTTTGGGGACCTTGTTTGATATGCCAGAATACTTGGCTGATTTCGCCAAGTCAAAAGACGTCACGAAAGTTGTCATTGTACGTGCGAACAATAATATCATGTTTGGGCAAGCGTGGGAACAGATTTCCATATTTGGCTGCATATCACGGCATTTGGCTGTCTTTTTACTTCACGAAATTGGTCGATTGTATAATATATATAAGTACCTTTTTTCAATTTCTACTATTAGTTCACATTCTCTACCTATATTATTTATATATCTTGATCAAATTTTTTCAATCGTAATAAAATACTTTCTATTCATCCGTTCAAGTTCAAATACATTTTTTTAGAAACTTCTAGTGGATCGCACATGATGTTAATACAGTTTTTCAAATATTCATTCATTAATTAAAATAAAAAATGAATATATAATAACAAACAAATAATAGTCCAACAGCATATATAGAAAAGAAAACCATTCGTCGTGTCCCTGTAGTGCAATGGATAGAGCGTTGGACTTCTAATCCAAAGGTCGTGGGTTCGAATCCAACCTGGGATGGCTTAATTCCTGAGAATGTGATTTCTTTTTACTGTCCTATTTTATTGGAATAATTTAATTTGATTAATGAATAAATAGGAACAAACAAATACATAATAGCCCAACACCATATATAGAAAGTAAAACGAAAATTACAAGGAACATTCTTTTCTATTTTGCCCCTTAATATTGTGATTCTGTCATATGTATGTGCATATTTATATATCAATTGTAATTATTTAATAAAATTAACTAAAATGAAATTTTTCTTTGTTGTCCAAAATAGCAATTGACTTATTTTTGTTTTTGGTATTACTTGTTTCAGTTAAAGCTGATGCTTGGGAGCTCGAATTCTGTTTTTCTATGTGCTGGACTGCTACTGACCTTGGTTAAGGTAGTGAGGTTTGTTATATTTTGAATTTCAACTAATGATTATAACAATTATACATATTACAATAAATATTAGATTGGTTGAGCTAACCCTTTATTCAATTTGGTTTCCCCATGAAGAATAAAGGGTTGAATACGTTTTACGAATTGTGCGTTAGAACGAAGAAAAATCTTTTGTAGCAAAATAAAATTAAATATATCAATTTTTGATTACTCATATATATATATTTTTAAAAATCCTGTTATACAATTTAATTTTCTTTATCTGTATATTCTGTATCGTGTTATACATTTTATTTTGGGTAAATTTCTCAACTAAATTAACATGAATGAGGTAGTGTTTACTAACGTTTGTTTAACATTCTAAATCAACAAGAAATCTTTAGGTGAAATCCTCAAAGGAGACGAGCTCATACAAGAAGACTTAAGAGTAAGAAACCAGTCTACTGGAAAAGAATTACCCCCGGATTTAGCCTTTATTGAACAAAAATATTATTTCTTCCATTTTTTCATAGAGAAGTAGACAAAAGTAAATTTACATAATTGATAAGCATTATTATAAGTTTAAACACACAAATGAACAAACTAGTATGAACAACCTTGTACAGACTGGAATTACTCAGTTTCAAAAATGAACACTGGAATGAAACGCATACGAAGCTTAAAAATACAAGCAGATCATGTACAATGAAAATCTAAAATACAAATACGCGGGTAGAACGAAATCAAAGACGAATAAATAAATAAATAAGCAAAAGAAACAAAGGAAAACCCTAACAGAACAAAATTTGACTCAAAAAGCTAATACGTCTATTTTTAAATGACGCTGTTACTTCCTGTTTTATATAATACTTTTACCCCTTAATTTTTTTTTTCATTTTTAAATGAATCAGTAGCAGAAAGAAATGATTCATTTTAAAACCGCCCCGCTTTTTTTTTTAAAGATAAACTAATAAAGCGGAAAGCGATACAATTTCATTTAAGGGATTTGGTCCTATATTGCACAGGAGAAATCCTAACACATGTTTTTAATTTGGAATTAAGAAAAGGATTCTTAAAGCTAATTTGAACCATTTTTTTCATTTCCAGAAGGGGTGTCTAAATGAAATTATTTAATTAGAGGACAAGAGAGCGTGTAGTAGTCAGCATCTCCAACAGAACTCCAACATCTTTCTTCAGTTTGATTGCTTTTATTTCGCAAATTATTAATAAAAAAAATTAAAAGTCCTTAAAAGTAAGTTAGTATACCTTCTCTAAAAAAAATTTTTCACGTGAATAATTACGATTTTTATCGTGCACAGAAAAAATAATTATTAAAAAAAAAGGATTTGGGTGAGTCCTTCCACGTGACCATGTGGCCGCGGTAGACGAGTAGTCTAGGCATCGGATCGTGGCTAGCATGTCCTGAGTTCGATCCCATTACCACTGAAGACCCGCCTTGTAGGGGAGTGATGCACGTTAAATCTGTCGAGAGCTCAAACGTCCTCCCGTTGGTGTGGTGTGGTAGTTAGAAGAGGGAAGTGCCAGCTCAGGTGTCGTCCGCGTCACTTGATCATGGTTCCAAATTACGCGGACCGTCCCCAAAAGCCCTCGTGTAGCTGAACAGTGGGATGTTAATATTCACTCACTCACTCCACGTGACCACTAATGTTAGTACTTCTCTCAGGTTAAGAAATAAGAAATCGAAGTTGAAAGATCGAGTGAATGTTTATAGTAAAGTTTCACTATTAAGGAACACGATGGATATAAGCGACATACCTCATAATTTTAAATCTTGTCAAGTAATGAGGACGTCGCCTAAGCTGACACTACTTATCCAAGCCAAAGAGGGTAATTTGAATCACGGCAGATTTAATATGCATTAGCCCCTTTACATGGAGGGTCTTCAGTGCTCGAACACATGGCACACTGGTCGTAAGCTCATGACCACAACCACTGAGCTATCGCTGTTCTACTGAAAGATCGAGTGAGTGAGTGAATGAATATTATCGTCACACTGTTCAACTACACGAGGGCTTGGTCGCGGCGATGGACCTCGTAATTTTGAACCATGGTCACGTGACAAGGACGACACCTAAGATGGCACCCCTTTTCCTAACTACCGCACCAACGGAAGGACGTTCATCGCTCCCCTACATGGCGGGTCTTTACTGGTACATGGCTCGATCTCATGACATTCCAGCCACGATCCGATACCCTGACCACTATGCTACTGCGGCCACTGAAAGATCGAAGCTGGTCAGTTAGTGCGAAAGTCTAATAAGCTAGGTATGGCGGTAGATAAACGTGAGAAAATTTGATGAAACTGGAGCTAAAGGACAATAAGGAAAGATACCACACTGTTGAAAAAGGAGATTTTAAAAATAGTAAAGCAACGTTTCTCACACTGTGGGGTGCGCCTCCTGGGGAGGGACATGATAACCTACGTGGGGGTCGCGAGCATATCGAAAAGTTCAAAATAAAAGATTTAAAATAATTATTAATTTACCGAAAGAAACCAAAATAAAATACATTCTGACATGATAAAAAATAAAATACATACACTGATACACAAGATACTTATAAACTTATAAATGTGTCAGTGCGGCAAAAAGTATTTAATAATTGATTTATCAGTACTAAACAAAAAGCATGTTTAGTAATTTCTAGTGACTTCCATGGGCTTGTCATTACAAAATATAATACAAATATTTATAATATGTGCAGTTTAGAATATAATATTAAAGGCGCATTGTAGCTTTAGCGTCGAAGTACATTGTTATTGCATTCAATACATTGTTCTCGTGTGAGGTGGGCGAGATGAAAATTATGACTGAAATTTGGGTCGTAAATATGGAAAGTTTGAGAGAAGCACTGTAGTAAAATAATTATTGAGTGTTTGTTATTGAATACACATGGTGTGCAAATGTTAATATAGTCGGACCTCTATTTAATGAAGCCACTAATTCCCTAAAAAAGTCTATGTGGAAAATTCGTTAAATAAAAATTCATTTTAAATATACCTCACTAGAGTTTGGTTCAAAGAAAAAAATCGTAAAATAGAGAGATTCGTAAAATGAAGGTCTGACTGTTTTTAGCTGAGTAACCCATTAAGAGGTTCTTATGATTAATCTAATTTAAAACATTTTTGCCCCATGTTGTATCGCTATTGAACTGTGTTAAGATTGATTCTATTTACAGAGTCAGTGAACTTAGAGCTGAATGCATGAGCGCTTTTCAGCTCCGTGTAATTATTAACTTATTTATTTTCCCCTTTTTTCGTATTTAGTTTTCTGTTTTATACTAATTCTAATTTTTTATAAGTGTACATAGTAGAGTGAGTGAGCGAATGAAGGTTTTTAGTGTCGCAATATTAAGTAACAGGAGGGCTATTGGTGACGGACCTTCTAATTTAGAACCAGGGTCAATAGACGAGGATGCTCCCTGAGTTGGCACCCTTCTCCGAACTCTACCAAACTTCACAATACGCCGACGGGACGAATTTGAATAATGACAGATTTATCGTGCTTCAGACCCTCTACATGGCGGATCGTCAGTAGCATTATATCACACTAAGACACAAACCCATGACTTGGCAAACGCTGGTCACGAATTCGTGACCATGATCCCAAGTCTCATAGGAAAAGATTTAAGCTAAAATAAGGGTCATATTTCTTAAATAGTGAGGTATTACTTATGAAATTTTGTATGACTTTTGATTATAGTGGTTATTAGGTCTTTCAGCTATATCGAATTACTAATATATTGAGTTACTAGCTTTTACCCGCGGCTCCGCTCACGTTGATGTCTTTAAATAACTGTCAAAGTCGTAATCATTATCATTAAAAAGTAAGTAATATAATATAGTAATTTTTTTATTGCTTGACTGGAACCAATAAAATTTAAAAATTCTAAAATTGATCTTAGTTTAAAAAAACTGAAAATGTAATTTATTATAATAATTAACAACAAAAATTCAATAACTTAAGCTATTAATATTTTTAAAAATCGAAAGTATCTACGTTTAATATATAATTTCTCTTTAAAAGAGCTCAAAACAGAACTGTATACCATATTATATGTCCTTCCGTCAGTTGCAAATATGTGAAGATTTGGGCATTGGACACACCGATCAGGCTACATATAGTTGGCCATGGTAAAAACATTGCTTTTCCAAATGCACCCCTGCTACCTGAAATGTTAGCTTTGTTAATAGCAACATCAAAACTGGGGATATTGAAATCGTTTGAGTTGAAACAGTAGGTCAGTGGAGATACTTGGAATTCGAGGTATGATAACACTATCCCTTTTCATGACATATGTTAAAATATTGGCACCAAGTATATTCTGCATCAGTTTTGTGATCCAAAGCCTCGTTCCTTTACATAGTCGAGGAGCATCGAGATTTTGCATAACTGGTACATTTAGTTTTAATTGAAAATTATGTGAGGGTACACCCGAAAGTTCAAGTGAATTTTAGAACTCCGTGGGATATGAAGTACTTTGTTCTTTATCCATGATTGTATTCATTGATAAATATTTCTTCATTTCCCCCCTCCCCCACACGTCGTTTAAATTTTCAATGTTGATTTTATGGACAATGTCATTGTTAGGCGCCAATATTGATCTTACGCGCAACCACTGACCCCAATTTAAATTTTGTTGCAAGCCCGGGTAAATTTGAGCAATAAGATTTACATCATTTTCTTCTACATTACAAAATTCTCTGGAAGTAAAATCTAACCTCCAGCATTTACGTCTAAATATCCATAACCGATTTTCAATTGCGTCTCTGCATAATGTTCCGAATCTACTTCATTGTAAAGACTTTTCTCATATTCGTTTTCAGACTGAGAGCTATTTTTTCTGAAATTTCAGATGAGTGAATCTTCAAATGCAAGATTAAGCGATAATTTTAAAATGGAATGTGCAGTGCGACCGTTGGTCAGTGAAGTCACGGCTATACCAGAAGAAGCCATAGCAACTGCTATCTTCTGGGTTTTTCTGATGATCATTAATAATAAGTTTATCAAAAACGTTTTTCCGGTTCCTCCAAGGGCTTCGAGAAAAAAGAGTGCACCACTGCCGGATTCTATTTTGCGTAACACTTGTTGGAAAACGTGACTTTGTTCTGGAGTTAATTGAGATAAATTCTTTTACTTGATGTTGCAATGCTATAAAATCGTAGTTTAATTCTCAAGCAATTTCATTATCGAAGCCATTTCCGTCGACACGTCTAGGACTAATCATTCCAAAATCATGTAGCTTCTTCCCATCCATTCTGATAACCTTTATTGCGTTTCGTTGTAGATGTGTTGATTGAAAGGCATATTTGCTTGTATTTGCTGCAAAATATCTTCTGCCATGTAGTCTTTGTACTTTTTCCAAAAGGTTTGAGGATTAGAAAGACCGAAGATGAAATAAGTATTGCGTAAAGCTCCCTAATTTTATTCGGCGAGTGACATTGTATGGCTTCCTCTATAGTATTATTTAGTATATCTTCAAAGTAATTCTTCCACGTAAAATATCTAGGTTCAGTATAAGTGAAAAATTTTGTGCAAAATATGAATATTGTATAATTAGATTTTAAAAAAATTCAAAGTGATAAACATTTGAAAAATCAAAACTTTTTATGAAACTGTCAATTAATATTACCATAAAATTTTCAATATCACGCGCGCAATTCGCTAAAACTTTATTTCGTTTCCCTCTTTAAAATGTGGTAGAAAATTTGCATTAAAATATCTGGGATTGTCGGAATAGAGAACTTCTTAGCCAACTTGGCGATATTTTTCAAAGTTTGAGTTTGACATTTAACAAACGTAACGTAATAAACGTTATACGTTTAATAAAAAACCATTTAAAAATTGCTTTTTGTAAAGATGCTAAATTACACTGTGTTTCAATTCACTGTGTTATAAATGTGAGAAATTTCCATTATTAAAATTTCCATTATTGACCAAATGCATAATTTTGCGCCAACTTGGTGGGGAGTAAGCAAAGTTCCACGGATTTACCCGCATAGTTTCCGTTCCCGTAGAAATATGGAGATAAAATGTACTCTATGTTACTCGCTGATATTGTAGCTTTCCATTACTGAAAGAATTTTTAAAAGCGCACCAGCCGTTTCCGAGATTAGCCGGAACAAATAGACAGACAGACCAGACAGACAAAAAATTTTTAAATTGATTTTTTGATATAAGTACCGTATATACCTTTAAATGCATTTATTAAAAAGCTGCTAATTTGAAATTATAAACAGACACTTCAATTTTATTTATTTATATAGATAATACAGCTCTATTTAAAAAAACTATGGACAAGTTCTACCTTAAAGCTTACTATGGGGGCGCTACAGTCATTAGCACCCTTTTCTTCTCCCAGTTAATGCAAAATCTCTATTGCTTTGAGCTAAAAAATTAACAAGGTATTTTAGAAAAGATACTGAAATGAATACTATAAAATCCTGAATCTGAAATCTACAGATCATCTTCTATCCATATAGTGCAAAAAAAGTTGCAAAAACTTGCATTAAAAGTTTGAAAAACTCAGTTAAATTTCGATGTTTTCCCTTAGATTAACATTACACCGGAAGTAAGTGAGGGTTCCACTCAATGTTGTTGTTTACAAAGTAGAGCTATATATATATATATACATACTTATATATATAATATATGTGCTATATATATATTATATATAGTCCATATACATACTTATATATATATAATATATGTATACTTATTGATAGTAAAAAGACAAAATTATTTATATATAAAAGGGATAATCAAACATTTTGATGTACTAGTATAATATCTAAACATATAAAAAATAAAGTACGAGAAAACAAATCCATTCTATTAAGTAAAAAATTAATTGATTTTTGAATTCAAAAGCTAAGAATTTATTACCTGCTTTTTATATGCGTACAGCCAAAAAAAAAAAAAACAGAAGAAAAAAAACATAAATGAATCAAATGCATTTTAATCAGAAATAATGATTCTGTTTATTATAATATAATCAAAATAAGACACAATTTATTTTAAGAACTTCTATAAAGGATTAATTCAATAAAAAACACTAAGTTTTATTTGAAAATAAATCAGATAACAAGAAAATAAAAATGTTCTAAAACAAGTAATTCTTTACAATTTAGAGTCAATAAGACTCAATGGTCCACAATATTTCATCAGGATTTACATTCTCTGTGTATTTGGAGAAGTATATAAGACATTCTAGTGCCTTGGAATATTTTACTTATTGAAACAGTTTTTTTGGAAAAGGTGAGATTTACTGTTATATGTATTTATTTTTTGTTTTCGCATTAATAGTGAAAACATTTCTTCTTGTTGGTCTTCAGATGCTTCAGCTTTCAAATTCTAAAGAAGAAATATTTAAATCACTTCCGTAAAAGTTATTTATTTTTAAAATGAACTGATTCATCGAATATTGCATCATATTTCATGATATTTAAAGTGTTGTTAAGAATTTGAATTTTATAATTTGAAATGAATTCATGCACACACGTGTGTGTATGTGTATGTATGTATGTTTCTGGGCTTCTAAATATTTCTAATCTTTTGGGTTAAAGTAACCTCAGTCTCTCTTGAAGATTTTATTAAAGAATATATACATATACATACACTCAAGAGCCGAAACATTATGACCACCCCTACATTTTGCAATGAACTCGCCTGGATGACGTGGTAGGCACGTGATCAGGTGGAAGTGGTATTTAACTGCTGCTGGAGAGTCTGAAGAATCATTCTTTCACTTACTTCTGTGTGCGATGGGAAAGGCTGCGGATCTAAGCGACTTTGATAGAGGGCAGATTGTAATGGCTCGAAAACTCGGGAAAAGTATTTCCGAAACTGCACGACTCGTGGGTTGTTCGATATCTACAGTTGTTAGCATTTATGGAAGACGGACGAATGATGATGAAACCAGCAGTATAGACGACATAGTGTTGAACATACATACGCTATCAAAGAAAAAGTTGTCAGACACTTCCTCGCATGGTGAAGCAAAACCGGAGTCAGACAGTAGCTCAGCTGACAGCCCAACACAATGCAGGGCCAAGTAGAATAGTATCGGAGCACACTGTTCAGCGGACACTGTTGGATATGGGGCTACGCAGCAAAAGTCCCACTCGTGTGCCCTTGCTGGCCAAGCGTCATCCCCAACTGCGCCTGCGATGGGCCCGGGAACATCGTGACTGGTCCATGGATCAGTGGGAGAGAGTTGCCTGGTCAGATGAAGCATGGTTTGTCATTCATTCGGCCGATGGCCGTGTAAGGATACGCCGTCTACCAGGCGAACAGTTGCTCCCTCAATGTACAGTTGGTGATACACAGGTCGTTGGTGGCGGTATTATGCTTTGGGGGACGTTCTCTTGGGCGTCTCTGGGACCCGTGGTTGTGGTAGAGCAGACCATGAATACTGCTGGGTATCTGAACATCATTGCGGACCAGTTGCACCCTTACATGGTCTCGGTTTTTCCAGCTGGAAATGGAATGTTCCAACAGGACAACGTCCCGTGTCACAAGGCTAAAATTGTGTTGGAGTGGTTCCAGGAACATGATGCTGAATTCCAGTTAATGTCCTGGCCACCTAACTCACCGGATCTCAATCCGATAGAACACATTTGGGATGTCATGGGATGGCAGCTCGGAGTTCAAAGACCACCAATTCACAATATCTCGGATTTGCATGAACGTCACTTAAACATCCGGTACAATCTGTCTCTGGAAATCTAACAAGGACTTGTGGCATCCATGCTAAGGCGGGTTGAAGCTCTGTTGCGCACCAAAGGTGGGCCAACTCGTTTTTGACAGGTGGTCATGTTTTGGCTCTTGAGTGTATATTATAAAATAATGATTCATCAAGAATGAGTTATGTGAAAGGAAGGAGATGATGTATGTATTTTACATTAGAACATGCATATGATTTACTTTTGGCCCACTACGGTGAACAAAACGAAGATGATTTTAATGCTTAGGCGTAAATTCCATCTTAATGTTGTTCCTTTGACACATGTGAACTGTACTAATGCTTTGCAGTTGAAGTCGTAAAACGAGTGAACACTGTCTTCATTTAAGAAATGACATGTAACTAAATATGATTGTTAAAACGTTGAATTATTCGACTCTTTGATCGAAGGAATGTTACCAAACGTTGATAGAAGAGGAAGGATGTACGAGAGTCAAAGAAAGTAGGGTGTCTGTGAGCGATGGCAGAACGTGAGGATAGTGATAATCTCATCGGTGCTTACAACCCCTGGTGCGTCCATACTAATGATCCTAATGTAATCTCAGATAGAGCAAATGCATGTCATCAGTTAATGAGGGCTAAGAGAGTATTTGCACCAAGTGCCCATCATATCTTTGCAAACCATCAAGCTCGTTTTCAATGGTACCTCATGTATTTGACCTGGAACGTCACGGACTGGAGTAAAATCTATTTCATTGGAAGTTCCGCTTCGAAAAGAGACCCAATGACCAGCAAAGACATGCCTAGCGAAAACTGTGGGTGTCTGAGGTTATTTACTCACTGTAGATTGTTATCGGCAGTATATTCAGACAACCAGAAGCTCTAATATGTGGTGGTATTTCCTTTGGTAACACAGCCTTTTGGTTTTTATACGTGATACTCTTATTGCAAATAAGTACATCAACGAGATTTTTTATCCCTTAATGTCTTCCTTCCTTTCCCGCATCCTTGGACTTACACCTCAAAAGAATAATGCCTTGTCGCTCAGAGCATGATCTTCTACTGCTCGCCTTCACGCTTCTCCAATAACTCTATGTATGTCGATATCACCATATCTTTTCCCAATAAAGCATGTTGGGCACTGATAAGCAGATCTCTCTGGTCGTTACTACGAACAAACTTTCCAAACCGATATTGAGTATTAAGAAACCTCGCTATAAGGCACCTGCCTCAAAATGAGTTGATATCCAGCCGGACAACAGGGGCACAAAGGCGGGCTAATGTC
This sequence comes from Trichonephila clavata, assembly GCA_019973975.1. Lineage (NCBI taxonomy): Eukaryota > Metazoa > Arthropoda > Arachnida > Araneae > Nephilidae > Trichonephila > Trichonephila clavata. The sequence continues at coordinate 462 of BMAO01000812.1, read as the reverse complement.
TAATTGATTTTTGTTTTTGCTTTTGTCTTGAAGATCAAGCATTTCTTTAATATGGTTATTTTTACTTATTTTTAATTTCTTAGTTTTGTTTAATATTTAAAAAATAAATTATGAAATGAAAAATTAATTAAAATTAACTAATGAAAAAATACATTGCTTTCAATTTTAATACAAATTGGCAGTTTTTACGATTTAAAAATCATCCAAAAAGCCTTTATGTCCCTTATTTCTGGATAGAAATTTTTATGAACCAAACATCACCCGTAATATAGATGTATAGTTTTACAAACATGAAATCTTGATGGGAAAAAAATTATTTTACGCATCTTTCATTCTAAACATTAGTTCTGGCAAAGGCTTTTGTTTTCTGCAAACATAAATATGTTATTGGTTTCTTATATATATATATATATATAATGCATTTACTAAATACTGTTTAATTCAAAACTACCCTATTAATTT
>BMAO01000811.1:0-16512 GCA_019973975.1 Trichonephila clavata | reverse complement strand
GCAACAGCACACACACAACTGCAATATTCATTTGCAAAGAGTTAAGTCAGACGAACAATTACAAGTTTTCTTGTAATTGGTAAGTAAACTCATTTTGTATTCTCGTAGTATGAAAGGTATTAAAAAAGAAAATAGCAAAGTCATAGCTCCTTTGAACCCATCGTGATCTACTTCAAAGATGATAAGATGAAAGAGAGATGAAAGAGAAACCGAAAGATAAGTAGGCAGTTAGAATCAGAAATAATGCTAATATGAACAATTTCTCTGTTGGAGAACATTAAACAACGCCCATAAATGAAACATTAATATTGCTATTTTCATCTTATTTTGAATAATTGTAATTTTCTTCATTTATATTTAAAATATCCGAACATTTTGAAATTACCCAAATTCGGTCCAAACACATTTTTTTTTTATGGAATAGAGCTATATTTTAGCTTTATAAAACATATTTTGATTTGTTTCCACACTCATAAAGGCCAAGTTACAATCAATTATATATATTTTTAAAACCAGAAATGTGTTTTTAATCTACCAGAATTGTGCATTTATGGTAATTGGGACGTCTGCGACAAGGAAAAATGAGTATTTTTTTACACCAAAACACATAAATGGTTCTCACTAACTTAAATTAAAAGCAACAGAAGTAAAATTTTCACTTTAAATTATCTGTATCTTTATAAACCTGTTAACGTAAAAAAATTCAATTTTAAATTACATTAAAATCTGTATGAACAATAAATATTCAATAACTATTTTTTATTTTCGAGATATGTACTTACCTTTAGACACACTTTGCATAAAATCCACTATAGCTATAAAATTTTACAGAGTTTTTCCAAACATAAAACAACCCATAAAATAAATAAAATAAAATTTTGAAAAAAAATATAAAAATTTTTAAAAAGTTAAATTGAGGGATTCAAATTTCCTTTAAATCTTAAGCAGAATTTGTGCTATATCTAAAATTTGTGAACGTTTATTTGAAAAAAAATTCCATTTACTTTGTTGAAAATTTATAGATCTTATAATATGTAAAATATATCAGCACTATAGGTAAAGTAGAGTTTGTGAAAAGTACACCGGAATCACCAAAAAATGCATTTTGAGAAAATTTCAAATGAAGGTATTTTCATCCATGATTTGTAAAATAATACTTTTTAATACAATATAAAGCCATGCTATAATTAATTGGATTATTTTGCATCATTTTCAGTTTTTAAATTATAAGTTTAAAATTCCCGTGTTACTTAGAAGTCTTTTAATTACTCTTCTTCTACTTCAGCAATACATGTTATCAACGATTCACACCATTCTTCCATTTAAAATACCAAAGTTTTATGTCTACAAGTTTTAGTATTTTTACTTCACTTTGAACATCATCATTACAAGATATTACAAAATTCCTCGCACATGTTTTTACTGTTATAAAATACACAAAGAAAATGTCTCTAATGAATTAAAAAGTTAGTTTGATGACTAATTAAATGGAACTCTGTTTATGAAAATTATAACAAACGAATCTCTGTTTTACACTCATGCATATGAATACTTATTTATTTAAAGTGAAACCAACTGTAATAAGCATATAGTTATTCATGAGCATTCACACGTTAACAAAGAGCAGTTAGAAAAAACAAACTGTCTATTTTCACAAGCAGTGTATTTAACTTAGAATAATTTTCAAGATCCCTTTGTACTATATTCACTTGACTTATAATTAAGAATTACACTGAGCATTAAAAAACGCAAAGTAGACATAATTAACTTTTCAAAAAAACAAATTTTACTTCAAAATTTTGTAACTAATTATTTAAATTTTACGTAATTTTGCACAAAAATGTAGGATTTTCAGTAAATTTGAACATATAGTACAGAAAAATTACATTCTTTGTATAGAAAAATTAGTTTTTTACAATACATATTATATCAAAACGGATTTTGAAGAAAGTATACCTGAATCATAGTTACATCTCATTTGTTTACAACTTTAAAATTCAATTTTCAAGCGTTCTACTTATTGAATTCTCATAAATATTGCATCTATAGATGCAGCAAAGTGCCCTCTATTTTTTAAAAGTAAAATTTAAAAAAAGCAAAATTTAAATCCTTTTCATGTCCTAGTTACCTTAAATTGTTCAAAATCTATCAGGGCGAGTTTGATAACTCAAAATTTTATTAAAATTTGGTGATAAAACTTTTTGAACCAGAATTTTGTATTATATTCTAGAGAATGTATCAAAATCTATTCTTATTGTATGGATATTTGTTGAGTTATAGCATGTTATTTAAAGAATAGTCTGATAAAGAATGTCTTATTTCTCATAATATTTATTCGTTCAGCTCTAAAATTTTCAAATTTTAATAAAACATTAAAATTTAATACGTTTTCTAGATAAAGGCATCTAATTTGCTTTAGGAATATATTTCCTGAAATAAGTTTAATATTTTTCTCTAATTGGTTTGAAAACTTTCAAAAATATTAAAAACATTTCAACTATAATTGTAATTTTTGTAAAATTTCGATATTTTAAAAAAAATATTTTAGTTAAATGTTAGTGTTTATTGATATTGATCCCCCTAAAAAGCATTTATATTGTTTTAGTTTCATATTTTTTTTAAAAAGAACTATGAACATGTTCGGATACCTTAAATGGTGTACTATATTATCTTCTAGGTAAAGAAACAACTTGCAATTATACGCATTCAAAAACAAAGCCAGTTAGGAAAAGAAAAAAAAAGAAAGCTTACATATTCCTTATTTAAGACACAAATAAAGAAAGAAATTCAACTAATATAAGAGGGGGTTTTTAAATAAAGAAAATGTAAAAAATGAATTTCATTTTTAGTGATGAAAAAAAAATTATCATACAGCATTCCTTATCTTTAAAAAATTAAATATATAATATAATATATATATATATATATATATATATATATATATTACTACACATTTAAAGTTTTTATTTAATACGATTCTTATGCCTCATCTATTCTTTTACCATTTATTATTCTACCTTTCTTATTAAGGTATTCGAAGAAAACTGAAAATACAAATAAAGCTGATAATACCAACATTTGAAAAGAAAAAAAACTCTAATTTAGTTCAGCAACATATTTTTCTTTGCATTTGAAAAACTCCTCTAATTTCGTTTTTGAGCCAATTTTTAAACAAAAACACCTGTCATTACTTTTTTTCTGGTTGCTGTTCCGGAAATTTATTTTTCTAGAAGAATCTCCAAACCGGAAAAAAAAAAAAATTTTCTTCTTTTCTTACGGTTTTAATACAACAACGGGGAAACTAATGTCTGCTATCTGGTAATTCTTTAACGCTTTTCATCTCTTTTTATTTTCCTGAAAGGCATTGAATTCCTTGAATCAAGAAAGACAAAGATACTTCAATAAAGTGAAAATTGGTTAGAATTTTTGAAAAATTAGATAGTTCTTTAGATTTATTAAGCCAATAATTTGTCTTTCCAAGACAGATAAGAATTTTCACCAAAGTGCTATAGTCAAAAGTATTTCAATTATTCAAATAAAAGCACCTACTCTTACACTTGCTGAAAAGGTTGTATGTTGAAAGCTGTACGGATATGCATTCAATGTAATAAATTAAGATAATATCGGCTATAATGAAGTAATATAATGATTAGCTTATCATTTTTAACCATTCGTAAACTCGGAAAAAATAGTTAATAAGTCAATTATGGAAATTATACATGTATTTTCAGTTAATTCTATACCATTACATAAGGGTAAAAATCTTTAAAAAATAAATCCCCGTATTTTAATTAAACAAGAATTTACTAGTATTTTTTTTATGATTGTCAATTAATACTATTATATAAGTCTCGAAATGTACATTAGAATTGCTTCAAATTCGTAATTTGTAAACTATTTATTTTTATTTAAATTTATTTTTCTTTACTTCGAACCAATTTTTATTGACTATTTAAACTGTACAATCGTTACAGATTAATGTTTAGATTGAAAATTCTCCTCTCTGTTATTATCGTCTGGTTTATTTAAAAAAATCCATGTAGCTAATTCATCTGATTACTTAATTTATCTACTGATATATAATCGTCTGTTGTTAAGGTTATGTTGCTTATGTTGGCATCTTCTATAAGTATTCTAAATATGTGAATTCAGTAGGTTAAGAGAAATCTAAGCCTTAATAAAAGCTGGTTGAACTTAATATGTAATTAAGTTTTGTAAATGTTCAAGATATTATCTTTTTCTGGATATATTTTTGATTATTTGAGTGCTTATACGAATGAAAAGTATTTGTGGAAAAAATACTATCTTTGGGTGCTAATATTCAAAATTTCCATTTATATGTGATCTTATTTCCTATAATCTGACTTGAGTATGCAATTATTTGGAATAAAAAAGTATTATTCTAGTTTTAATATTAAAATTGCCTTCTAACATATATAACAATGAAGATAAATAAGTATATCCTAATTTAATAATATTTTTAATTTGTATAAAAGGAAGTTAGATAATTTGATAAATATTAATTTTAGTCATCATGTGAGGAACTATTAACATTATCATATTCTCTATAAATTTACTCTGGCATTAAGAGGAGAAAACTGTTTTTATTTTTAACTTAGATTCAAATGTCAGAACGTACAAAAATAAATAAAAATTTGTTTTTTTTTCTTTTAAATATTATAAGTAAAAATATTTCATTACGTTTTATTGCTTTTTAACTCCTTGTGATAAAGGTGATGTTAAGTAAAAATTAAAAATAAGGCCTCATGAAATTCATTATTATAATTTTTAATTCAAGATAATAAACTTTTCTCAGATCTGTTCTTGAAAAATAATTTTCTATTAATTGTTGGAATGCTACAGAAATAATACAGAAGACTTTTTGTTAATAAAGTAAAAAGTAACAGTTATTGAAAGTTGAACTTTTTAATACAAAGAAGAGAATTACAGGCATATTTGAAATTTTTCAGCATAAATTGTTCAAAAAAACATATTAAGTATTTACCTACTAACAACAAAGAACATTAGAATATTTTTATTAATAATATGCATAAAACACCATGCTAGAAGATTTTCTTAATTTAAAACAATAATTTCTGAGCTACTTAAAATGTTTATGGAATGAAATATTTAAATTAACTTGAGTTCAAATAGTTTTAATGTCACTACAAATTTTAAAACTAAAATTGTAAATGTTTCATGTTTACATATATGTAAATGTAGTTTTGCAAAAACTTAAAATGCAATTTAAGAAATTTGTGATTTAAATAAGGCCTTTGGAAATATAATATAAAAAAATCGCAATGAAACTCATGTTTAAATTTATCGTTATACTTATTTTTAAGCTATAGACTGCAATTATTTAGAAAGCAGCATATGTAATATTTTCTTTAGAACATATAACCATATTTCAATCTAAAATTGATTTGACGCATGCATGCACACACACATTGTATATATATGTATACATTATGCTTCTGAATTAAAAATGACACATATTTGAAAAGTTTTTTAGGCTATACTTCCATTTAATAAAAGTAATTCATACATTGTATGAAATATATGTCATTTAATAATTCAAATACACATTAAAGTTCAGAATAAACACGTTTTAAATATATTTATTATTCTATTCTAAATGATGATAAAAAAACTGTTCAATCGAATAAATCTATCTTTTAATTGTTCGCCATTAAGCCTTTTTAAATCATCAATTCCACAAATGTTTTTCCACATAAAATGTCCCCCGAAATAGTTGAAATATTTTGATTAAATATGTTGTTGCTTATGCCACCTGTCTGACGTAGTGAAATCGAGGCCCACGAAATTCCTCATGACAACGGGCTAGAGATACACCTGTCGTTAGCCTAAGCTTTTGAGCCCATGAAGATGACAGAATGATTTTGCTCATGATAGATGGCGACACCAACCGGACTCACTGATTTAACGAGCACGTACTCCGTGTATACTCGAAGAGTATTTCGTGGCATCGGGCATCGAACCCAGGCCTTTCGGTCTGGCGTCTGATGCTCTAGCCACTAGGATACCCACGGCCCATGATTAAATATATGACACAGATACCAATCCAGTTTTTTTTATTCAATTATGTGATTAAATATAAAGACAAAGATACATAATTGGATAAAACAGAAATATATATATAACAAAAATAACTATTTGGATACATTTTTAAATACAGATATTTGCATTATATGATTAAAATTCGAAAATGACGAGTATATTTTGAAGAATAATTAGTTTAAATCAAACGCTATACAAAATTTATAAATCATGGGGAAAATGTTTTTGATGTTTGGATCGAAAGAGAAAAAAATATTTACTTCCAAATATGTCACAAGCAAATAAACACTACATGAATAATTATGCTACATTCAAGTATAAAAAAAAGGTATTGCAAATAATTAATTGTTATATCTTTATGGATACTTATATATATATATATATATATATTTTTTATAGGCAATTCTCCTTACATCTTTCAACCTATTTTGGAAAATTGTATAAATCGATCAATTTTGAAAATTTTACGATCATTATGGAATATTATACCAAAAATAATTTAGTTACACATGTATATAATTTAACTTGTGAGATTTTCTTAAATTAATAACAAAATAATGGGAATAATATTACAAAAATATCTTTATTTTTAAGCTTTTAAATATTAGTAAGTATGTATAAGGTTTGTTTAAATAGTATCTAACCTTGAAATTTCCCACGTACTGTAGAGATTCTAAGACCTTCCACTGTGCCCAGTGGGTTTTTTTAATGTATCTGACTGCTTGAGACCACTTTTGCGACTTTTTTCTCTTCTTAATATCAACATATTTTTCATAAAATGTCTAAACAAATCTAAAAACTACAAAAAATCTCTATATCTCTATTTTTTTGAAAAAAATAAATTATTATTACTTAAATGGGAAAAAATGGGTAAAAATCCACGAAAAATAACATAAACGCGGTTCATTCTGTACCAAATGTTTATAAACAAATTTTAAATTTTTCAATTCTGTTGTGTTACTATGTTATTCTATATTGAAGTGACCTTCAGGATAAGAGATATTTTAAGTTTTACAAAAACTAGAGCATTTTATTTTAGTTGTTATATAAAATTGCTTACAAAACAGTGATTATATTCACATAAGGAATTGTAAATTTTGTAATAAAACTATGATTAACAAATATGAAAGTTAAAACACTTCTACTATTATGCAGATTATACACAAAAAATATCAATGAATTATTTTAAAATCTTTCTGAGCAATCGCTGGCTGCGTTCGAGTAAAACGCGTTTTAAAATATGACATCTTGCTTAAAGTAATGGCATCTTCTCTTACTAAAACACGTATAGGTTTTGTTCTAGTGAACGAAAAATAATAAACTGGGTATTTTTATAAAGCTAATAAGATGTCCTATAAATTAAATATATAAGAAAAATGGACAATTTTTGGCAAAATTCACAATTTTAGGGTCTTCTGATACCTTAAGGATGTCTGAACAAATTCAGCAGAAATGAATAAAAAATTTTGTGAAACGCTTGGTGAGAGAATTTTAAGGGAAACAATTCTTAAGTTACAGCAAGTGCTAGGAGTTGCTGCTAAAGGAGTTAGTTACACAAATTAAGGAGGGTTGTAACCTATTCAAAATTGGCCGCACGGTAGAGAGAGTGACAGTATCAGTAAAGAGTGACCAGCGTTTTTGGAGGCCACAAATCCCGCGAAATGTAGCTGCTGTTGGAATGATGGAAAATATGATAATGAAAAATCCTCGTTAAACCGCACGAGAGACTGATAAACAAATTGTGATCCAGTGCAGGTTCTCCACATACTTCTACTAAGTAATTATGAATCTCGGTGAAATGATGACGACGACTCCTCTGCTATTATCATGTGCTCCAAGCTACTACACAGTGCCAATGGGAGGACTTTTAGCCTTGGCAGATTTAACGTGCATCAGCCCTTTAACTGTCAAATAAAAAGTACGCAACCCATTCCCCAGTGCCACCGTTTTTCACAGAGGAGCATTTATGGTGGGGAATATGAAAACATAAATAAGCAAATTTTCCCCTGAAATACTTTGCAAACACTATCAAGGTTTTTTAATACATTCTTAAGCCTTCAAAATAGTTTTGCTGATTGCAGCGCAAGGTAAATGATTGTATTTTGGAAAGACATATATATATATACGTCTTGGGCATTTATTAGACCGTTTGAGTGATACGTATATATACGCCTGTGGCAGTCAACGGGTTAAATATATGAAGATATGAAAGAACTTAATTCACTATAAATACAAGAAAAACATTCAAAGCTTTTTTTAAGCATTTTACTGTTTTAGAATTATATGTTATTAAGCATGTTTAATATTAAACTAAAGTGATAAATCGTCTTTAAAATGGTTTAATCAAGCTAAGTTATGTGAACAAACACAAACATTATAAAATTTACAATACTAATAATACTACGCATCCTTACTTAAGCTACTTACAATACCACAAAAGCACTTAATTAAACTTCTAAGGAATTTTCTCCAATTTCAATTTCCTGAATAAAGCATGTTTGAAAGCAAAAAAATAAAGATTAAATTTCAAGTTAAGCAAGAAAAGGTGCTCTGTTTTATAAAGTTTAGACTGATTTTTTTAAAAGTTAAATTGGTTTTTTACTTAAAATAATTGTGAATCTAAACAAATTTTGCAAGCAGAAAACACATTCAGAAAAGGCTTCATTCTAAAAAGTTTTCAAAAAATTATACTAAAACATCATTTCAGCAAAGGAGTTTTCTTTCAAAATAAATTATGTCTCAAAACTGGAGTGTGCTTAGAATCATTTTCTTTGGTGTAGTATTATTTTTGCATTAAAATCAAAATTAGAGACGTTATTTTATAAAGCTCATTGACCTTTTCTTCTTTTTTATTATTTTTTCCTTTGTATTAATTTCTTTTTACAGTTTCTGAATCCTACTGAAAATGAAAAAAAGAAAAGCGAAAAAGAAAAGAAATTACTTTTTCCTGCATAAAAAAGGAAGGCAGCAATTATATTATGATCTTAAGAATATTGGGCGAATTGATAGCAGAAAAAAAGATATTTTCATGATTAAATTCTGGATTGCTTAATTTATCTCACAAGCTTTTAACAGTATATTGGATCTATGTGTAATAAATATATTTAAATATATTTAATGAATAGTAGCAACAACTTCCCAAGGAAATAAAAGTAATAGATAAATTTTAAATTATACAGATATGATAAATTCTATTTTGTTCATGCACTCAACTAATAAAAAATACCATACTTTAATCTATTTAGATTTATAAAAGGACAACTCTGAGGAAGTATTAATTGGGAATAAACTTGTGAAACTTAATTGCAAAAACAGCTGACTTCTCTGAGCAGCCAATCATAGAAGCTCCACTCTATACCAATATTTTGTACCTTTAAATACTTTCCCTCTTTAACACGGTACCCTTTTCTGCAACCAGTTTGGCTAGACGTCGCCCCACTTAATTCCATCACGAAAATTTTTCTAAGCCAAGATTTCTTCTTCAACTTTTTATCTTTTTTTTTTACATTTGTAAATCTATTCATATCAAAGTAATTATTTTTTTATTAATTTACAATAATATTTTATAATTTTAGTAATATGTATTAAAAAAGGGCAATTACAAAGCATTTTAATATCGTCCAAAATGCCATGAAAGGAGTTAAAGGTTTGGAAAAACTAAGTGCTCCACCTCTACCACTACAATAAACTTCAAAAAAGAGACAGCTAAGGAGTACTTTAAAGTTTCATTTTATTACATTAGCTCTAACGTATTAAATTTCCCGAAGTGGAGTATTTTATTTATGTATATCCCTTATATTTCAATGCAGCGATTCAAAAAAAATATTCCATGAAAAAATTTGTCTTCAACCATAATGCGGTAGATAAAGAGCTAAATTAAAAGTGAACTGAAAAGCCAAAATACAATTTAATTTCAATATTATGCATTGATACGCTTGTTTTTTTAAAAAAAGTCAGTCTTAAAAACCTTATTCCATTAAAACAAAACACAGCGCTGAAAAATCGTCTCTTCAAAATTTATTCTTTTTGCTCTAAAACATTTTGAAAATATTGAATGTTGTTTATGCAATGGGGTAAATTAACCCAGATTTTATAAATTAGATTTCAGATAGTGGGTAAGTGTAAATGAACGTCGTACTATATAGCTTCAGGAGGGCTATTGGTGATAGACCTCATAATTTTAAACCACGGCACCCCTCAACTGGGATTCTCATCTCCTAAACTTAACATTAAACCAACTGGAGGACGTTTGAGCTTCGACAGATTTAGTGTGCATCGTCCCTTTACTATACGGTGGTTCTTCAGCGGTAAACACATGACACGTCTGCATTTAGTCAATTACATTGGCAACAAGGATACCACGGCCACGCATTTCAATATTTTCGTGGAAAAAGAAATTAAAATCCATTCAAGTGCTTTTTTCAATACAAATTCCTTATTTTAAAATCTTTCATTTATTTCTAAAAAATCGTATTATGATACAATAGTTTTTAGACACTTTCAGTAAAAGATTTAAAAATATATTGGCATATTTCCTTTTCATGTGTGCTTATTCTCATAAACTGTAAGAAATTGCCTTAAACATGAAATTTCAACAAATACCCTTCATTTATATCTAATAGTTTACGTATCGTGTGTGTGTTGTTGTTGTTTCAAATTCACTTGAAGCAGGGAAGCCTACACCAAGTCCATTTGATCTTTTCGCAAGAGAATGTCACATGCCAGAAACTGCTCATCAAACAACTGTCCCTGGGAAATACACCAGCAGTCCGTAAGATAAGCAGGAAAAGCAGGGAAAGGCATAGAAAGACTTTACCCCCTCCACAGAGGTCATACCAAATAGGTGACCGCTTCTAAAGCGGGCTAATGCCGTCTGAAGAGCCCTGAATCTCCTGCACAGTAGAGATAGGCCAGGCGTCTTAGCTGCATACCAGTGGTGTGCAAGTCAAGCCAAATCAGATTCATTTGAAGGGAATGAATTTCAGAATGGCTCAAGACAGAGGAACTGGCGTCAGGGAGATCACAACCTTCATCATCCAGCTCATCAGTGGTCTCGCTCCCAGGAACACTACACCTGCGACGGTATCCACTGGAGACACATTTGTTTCCTCTGATCAAGCCTAGACAATTTGAAAATAATGTTCAGATCAGTTTTGTCTATATCCTTGACTAATTCTTCAAATATTGAATGGAGCTCCTGCTATCTGTCTGGATTAAGATATTGTCATTGTTAGAGTTGTCATGTGTTTAATACGTTAAAGTTTTGTGTATCTATTTGCTATGTATTTCTGGAAATCTGAAAAAAAAAATATTGTTTCATGTTTCATTTTAAAGGAAAACAACACTTTATAAAATGAACTATTGAATTTTTTAAAAAAAATATCTTAATTTTTTAATCACGTAATTGATTTTATAATTTAAAGGAATTAATTGTTTATGATAAATTCAGATTGATGCGTAAGAATTCCACAGCTTTAAGTCAAAATCCAAAAGTTATTATTTAAAACAAAATTAAATTATTTAAAAAATAGTCCCAACTTTAAATGTTTTAAACATTATTTTGAAATGGAATGGAAATATTTATAAAACACTTATCAGAAGCATTTTACTTCAAACATTTCCATTAAAATTCTGCTTCTCAAAATTCGAAGACAATCTCAGTTCTGCTTAATTTCCGGTGAATTGGAATTTATTCCATTTATTTTGTGATTCGATGTAGTTTAATTTTCTCAGGACATGGATGGAATCTATTTTTGGATTTCCTTTCATAAGCGGGTTTCTCATTTTCATACCGACATTTTTTTTACCTCTAAGGGAAATGGAATATCAAAAAAATATTTACTTAAAGTAAGAAAATTAGAGTTTTCATGACTGTTTAATTTTCGTTTGATCAAAAATATTTTTACCGGATGAAAGCTAATGGATTTCTTTTTGACCAGGTTTTTGAATTTGTGCTTCAAAACGGAAATGTTGATCAAGTTTATCCTTAATACTGCTAAATTCCTAGCATTTAAGTCTGAAAAGAAAATTGGGGAAAAAAATAAGCTAATTTTTGTCATTTCAAGAATATGAAATAAAAAATTTTAAAAAAATATTATCTGTGTGCTTTACTTATCTCTCACTTTATTTAAACAAATGAATTTCACTTAATTTTTTTTTTAAAAAAATATTTTATTTTCTTGTTATAATTATTTTATTTTAACTTTATTTAATATATACAAAGAGAAATATATTTCAGAATATACAAAATGCAGATTTCTTCTTAGAACAAGTGCTAACTACATATCATAAAAACGAAAAGAAAAATTTTCGAAATTTCATAAGTAGAATCAATCGCTTTTTACAATAACTTTACTTAGATTTTGTAATAAGTTTTTTGTCATTTTATACATAATCTTAAAATGAAGTGTAATAAACGTGTTCATTAAGATTTATTGGGTATTTATTCAAATCATTATTTTTAAAATATTATAAATGAAAAAAATTTCAACGTTTATATATATATATATATACTCTTCCATCAAAATACTGCTCATTAGTCAATGAATTTTTCTCTTCCTTCTATTCGATTTTAAACTAAATTCAATGGCGAAACAGTCCATGAGGACCAAAGCCTAATGTGCCGCCCACCTCAGTAAACGTGACCATGGGCACAGAGGTGCATGAGCAGAAGTTCCGGTCAGGTGGATTCAATGTTAATATAATTTTAAATTTACACATTTTAAGACAAAAAAATACTATAGAAGATAATTTCAGAATAACAATAAAATGTTTACATTGGTAAAATGTTTATGAAAAAAATAAATGATTAAAATTTCAATGAAAGATATAAATATTTTGGAAAGAAATGCTTAGTGGTGCCTTTTAATTTTATGTACCTGTTGATTCTTTAAATAGTGCGGCCAATTTCAGAAGATTATAAATTTTTATTGAATCAAACTATATATTTACATGAATTTTACAATGTGGTTTCCTTTAGCATAATATATTTTAAGTAAACCTTTCGACAAAGCCAAAAGTATTTTTTCGACAATTTTTGGGGGTATTTTTCCAACTTCCTCCTTGATTGCTTTTTGAATTTCTTGAAATGCTCAATTTTAGGTCTATTTAATTCTTTCTTTTAAGAATCTCATAAAAAATAATCAGTTAGTCTATAGTAATCAGTCTATAGTATAGTTGTTTCGCAGTATGACTTGGTACAGAATTTTGGAGAATAACAAAGTTTATTTCAGAGTAGAGACGTTTAATTTCTCTGAACAAATGATTCAAAACTTTATTCTGATAGTATTTGGCATCAATTTTAGACTTTAGTTCTACAAAAAAATGTTTGGTTAAGCCTAGAGGACATTTCTATCCATACCATAACACCTGACGACCAATTTGTCTTTTCCAAACATTTGTCTTTTTTAATTACTTCATTCAGTGTCTTGAAACGCATTTGATGCAAAAGCAGCAGCTGTCTCTGATACCTTTTTTTTTAAAAAAAAAATATTTTGAAATATGATTACGATTTTTTTGTCATTGCAGTTCCTTAAATGCATGTATATTTCCTTAAAGAGATTATGAAAAATCTAGCAATTATAATATTAACATTTACACTGTTATGGCTATGTGTTTTGCAATTCAATGAAAGTAAAACTGTGTTTTTAATTTTTGTTTAGAAATTAATTGTAAAAGGAAATGAGCAGAGTTTACTATTTAGAAAATCTAATTAATTTGTAATTTCCATGCTCATTTCTAATGGACTAGTCGCTCTTGTTTTTATAAGGACTAGTCACTCCGTTGTATTTTTTCTTGATTAATCACCCCTGTATTTGTAATAAAATAGTCAATTACATATTGTTAAATGATTATTTTCTCTATACAGAAATTTTGTACAGCAATACATTTTTGCAGTAAAATAAGTGCAAAATAATAAATATTTCGAAAAATTTTAATATGTAAATCAAAATTAATTTCTGGGTTTTGAGGGCAGATAGATTAAACTATTATATTTATACATCGATTCAGCTGCTTGACTATAGTTTTGTCTCAAAAATTCATTATTTAAAGTAAACACTTTTTAATTTAGAACTGTTTTGATAAATATTTTTTTTGCAAACTCTAAAATTCAAATTCATATTCCTTCATCGTTTTTTTTCTAACTTTAAAAATTTATCGCAAAATGAACAATAATTCTAAAGAAATGGCAACATTTTTTTTACGAAATGCACTTGCCTTCGAAAGTCTGCGTGCAGATGAACGTCTCTCATATTCTTGCAAATATAGCTAATTAAATGAAGTCGTTCTGAATCAATATTATTTCTATTGATTCCTTTAACGTTATAAATTTAAATAGTACGAGGGCTGTTTTTTAAGTAAGGTCCCATTGTTTTTTAAAAAAAATAATGACGATAATTTGTTTTAAAAACCTTTATTTTAGAATTGCTTATACTTTTGCCAATCTTTCTACATAGTTGCCGAGTTTATTAATCCACTTGTCATTCCTTAGAACTAAGTTTTGAAAATCCACTTCAAAGAAGTATACTTTAACTGGTCGGACAGCCAAGAGTTCACAGCTGATTTCACCTCTTCGTTGTCAATGAAGTGCTTCCAACTAAGACTGTGCTTGAGGAACCGGAAAAGGTGAAAATCGCTGGAAGCAAGGTCGGAGCTGTATGGTGCATGGTCCAAATCCTCCGAGCCAAAAGATTTGATTAAGTCCCGAGTCGTTCGAGAAATGTAAGGCTCTCATCTTTAAACTTCCTGACCCATTTTTAACTTGGCTGTCTCTCATTGCTTCAGTGCCATAAACTTCTGCTATCTGACGATGAATGTCTCCAACCGACATGTTTCTCGCAGTCAAAAAAAGGATAACAGACCTATCTCCCACTTGCCGGGCGATTCAATCACCTTAAACATTTTAAAGACGCTCAGCGAAGCCTACACGTCTGCAAGAGAGCTGGACATGACGCGAGTGTGTTCACAAAATATGCTGGTCAGTGACGCAGAGACTCGTTGAGGCGTACGCGCGAATTACGGAACGATACGCGTCAACCGGCCTTACTTAAAAATAGCCCTCGTGTAAGTAAATATCACCTGATTAATACATAGAATAATGCAAATATTAATAACTTGAAAATGGCACAAATCGTGTACGTCAAATGTCTGCGTACACTGGAAAAAACCCTGTACAATAATGGATTGCAACTAAAAGTTAATTCTTTTTAAAATATTCCGCTCTTTCAATAATTTTCTCACCATATTAGCAGGATTCAACTAATCTAGTTGCTCATATGTGGTTATTTGTTCCATTTTTCTATTCTAATCGATTTGAGCATTTCCTTAGATGTTATTACGTTCTCCCTGATTATTCACTCGAGTAAATCCCACAAATGTGTATTGTGCTTAGGTCTGGGACTAGGATGGCCTACGGAATGGTTCCGGACATGATAGAATAGCCATGTATTCTCAATTGAGCCATTTGCTCGTACTTTTTTGCTGCTGAAAGTTAAAATCATCACTCGCCGCAAGTTTCTTGCCCATAGCCCTGATATTTTACTTCAATAAGTTCAAATAATCAATTTTGTACATGCTGATTCAATAAATCCAGATTACTAAGCAAAAGGCTCCTATCACCTTCAACATTACAACTCATCCTCCATGAGTTTGATAGTTGAAAACAATTTCATTCTTAAGATCTGAGTAGAATTTTTGCAATATATTTTTTGCTTTCTGATGCCAAAAATAAAAAAATGTATTTATTTGAATATATTATATTTTTCTCTAATAATTATGTGTCCTATTTAGATGGGTGTTTTTGGCAAAATGATTCTCTTTAGGCTTGTTCAATCGAGAGATGAATGATTTCTTGAGAGCAACTCGGCCATGCTAGTCATATCTTTTCAGTTCCTCTTCGAATTGTAGTAAGAATCATGCCTTTTTTCAATATCAGCAACACTTTTAACGATTTGTGAAGCTTATTGTTTTGAATTTTTTTTTATATAGCGTAATACAAAGCAAGATTATCGAAATGATACTATAGATGGGTGGCTGAATTTTGACTTGGACGTTAAACGTTTAGCTGATTTGTAGTTTATGAACATCTTTTGAATCGATGAATGTATCCTATAAAAGGTTTCAGTAATTGCTTTAAAAATTTTCCCCTTTCTGAAGATCTATGATGATTATTCTTTTAATGAAAAAGCGATTTATTTTCTGTTACGATCTATGGAATCACACAAGCTCTCATATCTCAAATCCTAAATAAATTGTAAAAGAAACATAATTAATTAAAATCATGATTTAGAGCATTTATTTTACAATAAAATCTCTTTAAAAGCTCTGTTTTGTAAATGTACACAGACTTCTAGTGGAGGTAGATGGTGATTATTTGGTAGTCATACTTGTTTTTTCATGTTAACGTAAATTTTGTTGCTGAGTTAAATATTT
>BMAO01000810.1:0-73724 GCA_019973975.1 Trichonephila clavata | reverse complement strand
CTGTCTGTCTGTTTGTTTCCGGCTAATCTCGGAACGGCTGGTGCGATTTTAAAAATTCTTTCACTAATGGAAAGCTACATTAACGGGGAGTAACATAGGCTATATTTTATTCCCGTATTCTTACAGGAACGGAAACTATACGGGTGAACGTGAAACTGAATGCCAAGATGAACGCCAAATTGAACGCCACTGAGCTAATGAAGTCGTTGTTTTGGTTACTGGCGACCGATGCTCTTCATGAGACAACAGTGTTACGCGCACATCATAATTCGCTGACACGTGCCATAATTTTTTTTTTATGATAGTTATCTCACTGTTCAGTTAAGTAGAGCATCGGCTGTTTCGGATGCACTTTTAAAAATAATAAATCAAGGCTTCATAATCAAAAAGCAATGCAAGAAACAAAAAATGATAAGGTTTAATCCTTTCTCTTTTTTTTTAGTTACATTTTTAGTCACATTTAAAATAGTTATTATTTGCTTAATATTTATATTGTAATCGAAGAATAATAATTTTCAAGGTATCTTTCATTTTTCTACCTCTCTGTTTTTTCTTAATTCAAATTGCTCTTAATTTCTTAATTGTGAGTTTTTTTCATTCGTTATATTTAAGCTGTTTAAACTTTAACAGCTGAACTTTAAGTATAATAATTAGAAATCAATGTTAAACATTGTTAGGTTTTTATTCATGAAAATATTTCAGATTTTGATAAGTTACTCTTAGGTTATTTTATTTAGTTAACTGCGTAGGTAGTTGTTTCTAAAATAATTCAAATTGTTCTTAATTCTTAATTGTGAGTTTTTTTTATTCGTTATATTTAAACTGTTTTAAACTTTAACAGCTGAACTTTAAGTATAATAATTAGAAATCGATGTTAAACATTGTTAGGTTTTTATTCATGAAAATATTTCAGATTTTGATAAAAAAACATAGCATTTATGATGATGTTCACAATCTCAATATAAAAGAAGATTCGTGGTTGTGTGAAAGATCCATTTTAGCACCTATAAACGACCAGGTTACTGCGCTTAATCAGAGCATGTTAAATAAGCTTCCTGGTGAATCACAAACATACCTTTCCATCAATACAGTTTGCAATCCGGATGAAACGGTTAGTTATCCAACAGAATTTTTAAACAGTATAATTGTGCCTGGTCTACCTCCTCACAAGCTAGAACTTAAGATTGGCGTTCCATCATACTACTCCGTAATTTAAACCCACCAAAACTTTGCAATGGTACTAGGTTGCGAGTAGTGTCATTGCAAAGAAACGTTATAGAAGGTCGTATAATATCCGGATGCGGAAAAGGTAACATAGTACTTATACCACGAATTCCCATAATACCATCGAATTTCCCGTTTGAATTCAAAAGACTACAATTCCCTGTAAGTGTCAGCTTTGCTATGACAATTAACAAGTCACAAGGGCAAACGTTAAGCAAAGTTGACATAGATTTAACTAAGAGTTGCTTTTCACATGGCCAACTATACGTGGCATGTTCACGTGCGAGGAATGCCACTGGCGTTTTTGTTTTAGCTCAAGAAAATCGTACACCAAATATTGTATATAAGGAGATTTTTCAATAAATTTAATATTGTATATAGAGAGGATGTTCAATAAATTTATACGAAAAAAACCACACAAAAATTAACAAAAAACAAAGAAAATAAAAAAAATAAAACAATAAACACCAAAAAGCAGAAAGAACACAAAAATATAAAAACAAAACATTGATTCACAAAGTAAAAAAATGACATTAAACTCTCTCTCTCTCTATATATATATAGCGTGTATGTATTTCTTAACGTGGAATACAGAATTATTAAGTTTTCGTAAGATCTGTGAATTGAACAAAACACTTTTTTGTAAATTTCTACGTGAACGAAGTCGCGGGTAACAGCTAGTCCTAAATAAATTAATTGACTCTACCGAATGTTTTGAAATTAAATATCGATTATTACAGATCGAAATTAGTTTTTCCTCTTCATTCAAAATTAATTTATATACAGATGTATTCGTTATCACAAATAGATTAGAACCCAATCATTTTTTTTTATATTCATCTATCCATGAAAGGATAAGTTATATATACCTGGAACACCTTAGTATATTTCTATGAAACGACAGGATGATTCAGTCCCGGATTTTTTTTCTCAGAGTATAATTAATAATTTTTAAAAAAAATTGGTGGGGTATAGTGGTAAAAAATCTGCGTTAGAATTTCACTCACATTATTAACATACTAGTTTGTTGAGCAGTTATGAAATATTACCCTTCATTTTTATATAAAAAAATAATGATGTTACTATAGCAATATAAATTTAAGTGATCATTTATTAAAGGGAGAGAAATAATGGTTAGATAAAAAAAAATATGAATAATTTTACCGAGAAATTACTGAAAAATTTTATCTTTGTTTTTGTAAGTTGTTTTATGGCATTTAAGCGTTAATCTTTCCTATTTATTGTTAAATGAATATAATTTTTTTAGTAAAAAATGAGATTGTTTTTAAATATATATATATAATACTTTTTCATTTCTTAAGTAATTTTAATAACCTTCTGAAAGAATTACGCTATTTATTGTCATATATAGTCGCTATTTATAGCTCTAAAAGTCATAATAACGGAGCTTCACTTTGCAAAATTGTATTCTTTTAGAAAATATATTTTTGATAAAAATGTAGAGTCATTAGTTATAAAATCATTTCTTACCAAGAACAGTTATTTATTTATTTTTCTAGAACTAGAACGAAAAGAAGATATTTTATTTCGTTACTATTTATTAGCAAAATATTTTTATTCTTAAAAATTCTTAAGAAGCACATTTATTCTTTTTTTTTATTAGTTTCTTCGTAAAATGGCGAAAGGAAACGGAGTAAAGTATTTCATTTTTTTCAAAAACATGATATTTGGTTTCACAAATAATAAAAATAATAATAAATGAATGGTTTATCTATAGCAAATGAGAGAAAAATGGTTTTACTTCCGAAATAAGATATTTGATCAAATTAAATTACTTCGAACATCGTTTATTACAAAGGTAGAAAGTTAATTCTTCTGTAACTTAATCTTAAGGAGATAAGTAATTTTTTTAAATAGTCCATTTCAGTTGAAATAAAGAGATAATTAGTGGTTAAAAATGTATTAACCTTTTTAAGCTGATTATTTTACACAATATTAAGATAAATGGTTTTATTAATAACATTTAAAAACCAAATATAAAAAAAAATTATAGAATTAGAAAATTGTGTCGTAATAGAAAAGTTAATGATAAAACAAAAAACCTTTCATAAAAAAAACTTGTTAAAACAGACATTTAGTTAAAAAATATTGCACTCTCTAAACATATTCTCCTGCGTTCATCAATGTACGAAATGTTCTATTAATAGCACTCATATTCAGTAAAATGACTATCATTAAATTTAAATTTTCATTAACCAAGTTTTTTTAATGGTTTCAAAATACAATTTCAATGCATCAACTTTTACATCTTCTGTTAGTAGAATGTAAACTAAAGATAACGAATGGTTCAATACTAAATGTTTTTTTTATATATCTAACATCTAATACAATAGTTACGAATAGTTAATATCGTTATTACGAAAAGAAAGGTTTAATCACTGGTATACTAGTCCTGAATAGGCCCTGTATCAAAATTCCTTGTGTGCCCTTTTTTGGAAAAAAATAAAATAATCTCTTATTTCAAAGTATCAGAATATTAACACATTTTGGGATCCTGTAGCTTGGGGGCCTCGTATCATTGATACTGTGGTAGCTACGCTACTGCGTTTAATGTGAATCAGATTTCGAGAATGAATTTCTAAAGCTCCATTTATTTCCCGATAACTGCATTTTACTCATGTAGTTATAACGGTTAAGCTACAATTAATCATTTGAGTATTGAAAATTAAAAAAAATGAATAAATAATTGCTATATGTAGTGAAGCTAACAATTAATGTTGCGTGTACACAATCATACAATATACGCATTCGATACTTCATTAATTAATATTGGACTCTCATATAGTACTTATTTCTTTAATAAACTATTTTTGAGACAAATAATATTATATCTAATACACCTTGATTTTTCTGAATATTAGAACTAAATACCTGGTAAATATATCTAAATTGCATACGAGGTTTTGTAGAAACTTATAGGTGTATAAACTATATATTTATGGATATTATGCATTCGGACCTCAAACGTATTCATTTAAAGCAGGGGTTCTCAACCTTTTTTCTGCTGGGTCACATATATATGTCAGCTATTTCACGGTGGGCCGCATACATATGTGGCCAATTTCACGCGGTCGCTTCATGAGAATAAAGGGAGGGGGGTTAAAATGTGAAAAATTGATCAAAATATTTTAACTCCTGTTTTGCTTTTTTTTAAATTATAATTTTTTATATTTTTTATTTTTGTCACTAACACGGAATTAGAAGCATTTAAGAAACCCTCTTTCACAATTTCTGAATCAGCAAACGGTTTCATGATTACAAATAATATAAAAAACTTAATAAGATGTCTTTGTCACATCTGTGACATTACCACTGACAAAACACTTTGTTGCTGTTGCAAAGATTATTCATGAAAGCCTATTTATTACCTCTTGAAAGAGATCTTCGAAGAAAAGTGTCATTGAATGATTCCCGTTTATTGGTATTTTTTAAATACATCACCCGTGATAAATTAAACAATTACTGCGAAGCATGTTTGTTTTTCACTACAAAATATTCAACCTCCTAATTATCTTGAAACGATATATTTTCTTCGGATATTTTTCGCTTGCAAGGTATGAAAGATAGCTAAAAATTAGTTCCACCCATAAAACTGTCACTACTCCACTGTTGTCTGTTATCTCTAACCGTAACTTTTACAAATAGAAACAGAATATCAATTCGCACTCATACGACCTTGACAACAAAAAGCAAAGTTGATATATTTGATTTTTTGATACCAAATTTTTAATGCATTTTCTTAAATAAGTGAATTTTTCAGAGCAATAAGCACTAATCGGGCCACTCAAAAAGGCTCAGTGGGCCTCAGGTTGAATATCGCTGATTTAGAGAGTTTTTACTTCTTATAAAAAAAAGTCATCCTCAAAAACTGATCGAATTTATTGTAATTGCTTTTTAACATCTCGCTGAGATGCAACGTGAGTGTATTTAATAATGAAGCGACGCAATATTCTAAGAAATTAATATCAGATTTTGTTGAGATTGCTACTAATCTATTTATGCTAATGATAATCAAGTGAACCAGTATTGGAAAATAAGAGCGTAATAAAGACATTTTTACCGTAAAAAGGATGTCCGCAATTTTTTCTTTTCTTTTTTGCAACGATTCTGACTTTATAAGTATCAGAAAATATCAAGTCCAAAAAATTTATTGGCAACAATTTTTAAACTAAGCATTAAACCGTTATCTACTATAATTTTAAAAACAAATATTCTTACTTTCAAAACGGTTGATGTAAGAAAACTTTAGATTGAATGCTATCTTTTTTAGAAAAATATTCTCATTTTAATTGCAGAAATAAAGTAGGAATCTTGGTTTTAAGTTGACTAAAGGTACAATACATAATATCATTCATAACAAAGAAAAATGCCTAGA
The DNA here is from genome assembly GCA_019973975.1 of Trichonephila clavata. Lineage (NCBI taxonomy): Eukaryota > Metazoa > Arthropoda > Arachnida > Araneae > Nephilidae > Trichonephila > Trichonephila clavata. The sequence continues at coordinate 68,104 of BMAO01000810.1, read as the reverse complement.
ATCCTTGTTTTCTTCAATACGGTTTTACTTCTAACATTTTAAAAATTAAACTCAGGATTCTCCACGAGAACTTATATGTATACTCTAAGGGTAATGATATGAACTTCGGAAAAACCTGGTTGTTACGACACCGAGTGGTCCCGGTTGATTGCATCGATTGCTGGGGTGGCCAACCTTCTGGGGAAGTGTCACTATTCGATAAAATAATAAAAAAATGTGTGATAGCCTATGATCACATAATAGAAGTGAAAACTTCTGATTTATTTTACGCAAGAGAATTTTAATTGCTCTGATGCTACTGTTTTCTTTTAAGACATTTTCGCATGTGGGCGTAAAGTAGTTTTCTTTTTCCTGCCCATTCATCGGTGGATTTGTTTATTCCATATATTTTCTGTTTATTGCAATGTTTAAATAGTTATGCATTCTACATTTATATATAAGTTTTACGATTCAAATGTCAATTAGTCGAATTATTCAAAAATATTTATATGTACATTATTTATGTCGATTATAATTGTTTATATGGTACTTACGCACTACCGCAACAATGTCAACGTTCAAGATAACTCGCCACCCTGATTCCTCATGTGTCGTACGCGCTGAATCGGCAACCATGTGCTTCCGTTCGTATATACGTCACCAATACCGTTGCGATAGTACGTAACTACCGTTAATATAACTTATATATCGTCGTATAATATGTACGGCTAAGAAAACTTGTGCCCTGAGAGCCGTTTACTTTACTTAAAACTATCTAAGGATACAAAGGGAGAGAGAATTCGTACTTTTTCACAATTAATACTTTTATTTTCTCGTAATCTTTGAGTTGTCATCACTAATATAAACCAAAATATTAGAATCCAGATCGTATCAGACGGCATTCTCGCGATTTTCGACTGGTCACCTGAGGTGCATGAATTTTGAAGGTGGTAAAAGAAGCTACCCAATTTGCACCAAATGTGAGATCAGTTTCTCCCCAGCACATTCTGCAATGTGTGGGGTTTTCATGTGAGGAGGCTGTTGCTTCCCCCCTTCTGTTCTTAGACTTTGTGAAGATAAATGAACTCAGGGATCTGGTCTAGTGTCACTAGACCAGATGGGGATTACTCCCGCCACCACCAAAATATTGGCAAATTCCTCGCCAATTAACTTCATTAAAATTTAAGATTTCAATTCCTTTGGCACATTTTTATGCTTATACATATAATTATGCTCTTTCTACAGAATCAAAAAATAGTTCCCACATTTTTCATTTCTTCTTATCTTCAATCTTCTACGTATGAATAAACTTTTTATTTTCCTATTATTTTCGCTTGCACTTCTCTTCTTTCGTTCACTCAGTAGCGTTAAGTGGAAGTGGGCTGTTTGATAATAATATTTAAATAAATAAAATAAAACTTCAGGGAGGGAAAGTGTACATGAAATTTTTACTTAAAAGCACACACACCAAAAAAGTTTTCAATTCAAAACTAAGCGCAAGTCGCCAATCCGAGCACGATTTCCGACAAGAGCCGGAAAAAACCGAGTAGTTTAACGGACCTGATCCTGACGCTTCATTTAAATTCACTCTTCAGCAAAACTCGCCCAAAGAAGCTATCACTTCAAAAAATTATGCGGGGCTCTCTTCCACTTTTCTAACAAAGCAAAGAATATGAAAAGTAAAAAATGTTACTTTCGCCTCTGTTATGGATTTTTTACACAAATAACATATTTTTTATACAAGTCTAAGTAGAAGAAATTTAAAAATAATATAAGTGAGACACAGAAGTACAAATTTAAACTTTATTATTAATAAACTTTTTACAAGTTCACACACAAATCAGTTAGGTTTGGTATGTAATAAAGGGGATTTACCTCAAACATTCAATTCTAAATAATTATTAAGGTATCCACAACTACTTGCGACCACTGGTTTTTTTTTAAATGAATTAATCGTAAATTGGAGATTTCTGCTTCGGTAAAAGCATATTCACCCAATGATATAGCTATTGTTGCCTGCATAAATTTATTAATTTTTCAATCTAACATCTATAACATAAGTAATAACATAAGTTATAAAACATAAGTATAATATTATAGTAATTCTATTTTTGAAAAGAACTCCGGAGTATCAGAAATTTACTTCAAATAGATGCAATAGCATTCCAAGACATTCCTATTTGAATAATTGTTCGGTTTCTAATAAGAACACAATTTACAATCTGGGGAGCTGGTTGGGGGAATGAAATTTCCCTTTAATTTTGCAAAGATATAATAATACAAATGTATTAGAAGATTTTAACAGTTTTAACGCACAAATTTAACAATATGTAGTTAGCACAGTGGTTCTCAAACTTTCAGTATTTGCAACACAATTTTTAATCATGGTTCTCATTGTGCCCCCCCCCCTCATCCATACAATAACAATGTATTGAATTCAATAATACTATACATTGACGCGAAAGCTAAAATACGACTTTAACCACTTAAGTGTCACCGGCGTATATAAATGTCTCGCTCATCAAAGTATTAATTGTTGTAGAAGTATATGTACGTTTTTCCGATGTACGATCTTTCTTTGCACTGCTATCCATTAAATAATTCCAAAAGCTTTGAAATGCAATAAAAGGACCTTGAGAGTGTTTGCAAACGATTTTATTTCAGAGGATTTGCTTAAAAATTCCTCTCGTCCCCCCCCCCCTTCCCAAAAAAATCACATACATGTGTTTACGTGGAAAAGTGACATTGGAGATCGAATCGTGCAACTTTAAATTGGCAGTTAAGATATTAATTATAAACCGTACAAATTAACAAGGTAAGTGATAATTTTTGTATATAATTTTATATATGTGTGTGTGTGACAAGCCCATGTGCTCTTAACTTAGTATTATTAAATAAATTGAAAACAAATTGTGCAGTACTGATACATTTATATATATAAGTGTATTTGTCGTTGTATATGTGTATTTTGTTTTTTATTATATCGGAATGTATTTTGTTTACTTTCAGTAAATTTTTAATTTTTTTAAATATTTTTTTGTTTTGACTTTTTAATATGCTTTCGCCCCCCTCTTAGAGTTATCACGCCACCCTGGGGGGGGGGCAAGCCCCGCAGTTTGAGAAACGCTGAGTTAGCACTTAGTTCAGTGTTTGGATACCTTTCAAAACCCAACATGCGATAATTTGAAGGGGGAAAAAACTCATTTGCAAAGAAATCAAATTATAAGAATACAGTAATATTCCGAACTAATGCGATAGGTGGACTGCGTGATAGCAGCGTAATTCTAATTCGCATTAGTCGGGATATAATTTCGCATATAAATGCATATAAATTATTTTTAGGTGGGGTCAAAGACGAAAGAAAATAATAATTTAGAAAAATAAAATTTTAATATAAAATCTTAGATAACACAAATACAAAATCACAAAAAGAAATAGTAGATCGGCTCAAAGATTTTTTTTTCTCTAGCAAAATTTCCTTGAAGTATGCTAATAATTGTTTTATTTCTTGTTTTGTTGAAAAAATACGCTCGTTGGAGTCTATGTTTCCTAAAATTTGTAACTCTCTTTTTCAGTTAAATACTGACGCCATCTGTCAAATATCAACACCGTCATTGGATCTTCTATTTGAACTGGGTTTAAAGACTCGAGTTCTTCCGCATTAATTCCTATGAGCTCATCAATTGTCAGCTTCTGATTCTGGGAATCCAGCAGTTCTTGAACGTCCTCACTGTCTACTTCTAAGTTTACTGACTTGGTAAGATAAAAAAAAAAACAACATCTTCAATAAAATTAAAAATTTCTTCAGGTTTTGGCACTGATTCCGCCCAAGTTTCAGTGACGGGAAAAAAAAGGACAGTTTTTTTCCAAACGCAATTTAAAGTTTTTTGTGAAACTTCATTCCAAGATTACCCGATGATGCTCAATGCATTTAAAACATTGAATTGTTATCAAAGGTCTTTCATTTCAAAAAAAAGTTTGAGCGCTGGAAACGAGAGTCAAAAGCTCGTTGTGTAGCACTCAAACAAAAGACAAATCGACGAGATTTGAAAATCGCGTAACTCCGTATTCAAGTAAGTCGAGATGTAAATGTACGTGCTGAAATATCAGTACTTCGCACTAGTAATAGCTCATCTGTATCTCTTCAGCTGCTACATTTGTAATATTTTTAATGATGGTCCACATCCAATCCAGAACAAGATGACTTATCAAAAAACTTAAAATATTTTTTAACAATGGTCCAACCCTGAATGGTCTGTTAAATAATTTTCAAGTGAATTTTTGAAAGAATATATTTTTGTGATGATTCTGTTCACGACTAAATACAAATATCTCTGAAAATAAAACGTGACGTCATGTGAGGAAAATGTGTACAAAATTCAGTACTTTTCTAAAAGGAAATGAAATGTTCAATTCTTGTATTGTTCCCTTGGATTCCATGTCCTCTGGATTATGTATTTAAAAATAAGAAACCGGAAATCAAGACGTTTCAGTACCATTTTAAAAATTAGCCAAAAATCTGCAAATTAATTAAAAGGTCACAAACAAAACTAGTCTTATTTAAAGAAATTTGGATCTCCGAAAGCCTTATCACACAAGCATGTCAGAAACAACTGTTTCGGGAAATGTTTCTAGCAGCTGTGAGGGTGGAGGGTTGCCGTAAACAAAACGATATGCTCGGATGTTAGTCGCACCCTTTCTTCACATTGAAAACTTAGTCGCCGATTTTTCCGCTTCGGAAAATGAGCATATAATATTATTTCTTTTATTCCACTCGCGTTTTTTGTTGACTGTCGTAAGCAGAAATGAAGATCCATTCTGTTTGAAAGGTTATACGCCATTTCTGATTCGTTTGACGAAGCCGAGGCTGCCATCTTTACGACCATCTTGTTTATGACGCAGGGAGGCGAAGAACCCCATTGGTTGGCATTTCGAACAATTCTTTCAGCTAACTAGGAAACAGTTGTTTAAGGCCATTGTAATGGCAACAGGGTAGACATTTCTCAAAATGATTGCTTTAAAGGAAAATTGCTCCAAATACGTTTTGCTCTAAGAACTGTAATTCTACGACAATTCACTTAATAGCCAAACACAAAAGAACAAAAAAAAATTGTTGCAATATTAAGTTTAAAAAATTCCATAACAAATTTTGTAAAAATTACTTCTGTTATCACCCAGTTTCGTTGTATCAAAGTCATAAAGTTTTTTTTTTTTTGGTGCTACATTGAAAACGCACACATACAAATTGTGTACCTTTTTGACTTAATTTATAAAAAAAAGATAGGTGTTGCGAATATTTTACACATTTTTTTATTAATTATTAATTAAGTTTTTTTCTTCCATAGATGAATTTGTAGCTTGCAATAAATTAAAGAAGAGGATAACTTTTTTTTCGATCAGAAAATGTTAAAAATTTATGTTTCATTAATTCTCAAATAATCTTTTGAACTTATGAGATATTCTCAAAAGTTTCTCTTATTTAAATTTAAAATATGTTTCCCAAAAAATTTAGTTTTTGTATTAATTCGTATGCATAATAATTGCAGATTAAGTCAAAAGCCCAAGAATAATACAATACAAATCAAATTGTTTTAATTATCTATCCTATTATTTTTATTTACAATGCATATTCTACTTTTTCCTAAATCATTCAATGAATTTTCAAATTTCTTTGAGACATTTGAAGAGAACCACCTACAATGGTATAATAATTTTTTTTAAATTCTACTTCAAACTAAACTTAGAATTAAACACACACAAAGTTAAAAACATAGGTAAAGTATACAAAGGTAAAAAGATAGGTGAAAAAGGTTAAGAAACATCATTTCATTTAACGCTTAATCACCCGTTAAATTATTTTTCTCACTAGTATCTTAAGACATTTTGTAATAAGTGCTCTGAAAGATTTGATTGTCAACGAGCGATCACAATGGGCTCAATTCATGAAGGTCACGTGATAAAGACAAATGTAAATTCTCCATTGAATTCAAAACAGTTCTATTTGTAAAACTTACAATTAGATAAAATTACAAATTTCGTAATCGGGTAAAAAATTTCAAATGTTATAAAAAAGTTTCTTCAAAAAGGTTTTTTTAGAACCAATTTAAAAAAAAATTTTTGCACGTATTTTTAAATAAAATACATTTTGTTTACATATGTACTTTTTAAGAGAAAGTTTTTGTAAAGAGAGAAAATTGGCAACAATGAAGCGCATGAACTGATTAGCTGAAAGCACGAGTTAGCTTTTATCATGTGACTATGACGTCCACCACTCGCGCAGGGTGTGTCATACCCACCGTCTAACTTTTTTCAACCCTGCTAAACCTTTTTTGGAAAATGGATGATTCCTGCTCTAGCTGACTTTAAGGTCATAACCTTCAAAAGGATCAAGCCTGTCAGCGAATTTTTAAAATAGATCTTTGGATATCACTCCCTCGTGTGTGTCACACCCTGCGCGTGAAGTTGAGTTACATTTTTTAATACGTGAGTACGTTTTAAAATCTTCCTTATTCTACTGGCGTATTATTGTAGTTATGATGAAGAAATGTGATATTTAAGTAATTTAATAAATACAGTATTTAATAGATATAGTACAACAGTATTTTCGGATGAAGAAATTCTCTTCGTGGTTATGATGAGGAAAAAGCAAATGAAGAGTATAACAGCAAGTATGATTCCTCCACTGAAATCGATCCAGATTCAGAAAAGGGGGACACTGTTGAAAATAAATGTTTTATATGTAGGGACACAAAAACATTTGAGAAGAATGTAATTTTAAAGGAGATAACTGGTACACATCTTATCCACTTTCAGATGAACTTTTGAAGGGAAAAAAAACTATTGCTGGAACACACACACAAAATAAGAGAAAATAAAAAGAAATTCCAAATTTTTTAATTTAAAGAATAAAGAAGTTAACTTCTACATGCTTGGTTTAAAAAAGATACAGATTTAAAAAAAATTAAGATCCAGTGAAAACATCGCACTCACTCACGACGCGATTAAAGAAGTGTATAAACAATGCACTGAATGCCCTTATAAAAATAACAGAAAAACTAAATTTACGAGTGAAAAATGTAATAAACATGTACTCCCTACTTTTCTTCCTTTTTAACCTTTGTGTACAAATTTTACGGTAAAAACACAATGTAAACACCCTTGGGTATGACACACCCTGCTCGAGAACTTTAGGTCGTTTTTTTTTCATGCGAATGATGCCGGGTTAAGTCAGAATATCAAAAGATAAACTATGCAAGAATTTCACATGTGTACTCTTAAGTAAAAATTTTAAATTTAGCAAAAAAAAAAAAAAAAAAAAAATGAGTAGCAATAATTTGTTAAGATTCAGCAATAAAAATGTGAATAAAAACATAAAAATATAAAAACTTTTCTGAAATTACATATATTTCTTTTTTTCCTGCACAAAAAATGGTATATACACCCTTCGAATTTTTTAGAGAGCCTCCATTACTATACAATAAGAGGGGGGGGGATCATTTTTTTATCATCGCAATAGCTTTGATAATCAACTGCATAATTACGGTTCAAACTCCTACTCAGGAAAAAAAAGCTATTATCACACATTGCAACTTAACTTCCCAAAAGCAAAATTAAATTACACGCTGAGAAGAGAGAGAGAGAGAGAGAGATCATCTTCTTCTACGCATTTGCGTCACCGAGATCACGTGACCGACAGCAGGTGATAATTGTTCCGATCGCAATACGCAGGTGCGACAGAGAATTCCCCTTTTCCTAAGTAATAGTTGCAAACGATATCAGCGTCTTACGAGTACGATCTGCAACCCAAAATGGGATTTTCCAATATACGTTAAAAAGGTCGTCGTCCTATTTACTGTTTAAACAAGACAATAGCTTTTCAACTCAAAAGCAGATATTTATCCTCATCATAAAAGGAAAAATTGTATTTAAGACGTTTAATGACAGTTGGATAGTTGTTTTATGTACGTGTAAAAGAATTCGCTTTGTTGACTGAGCAAACACAAGCCGTTTGGGCAGTTCGTCTGTACTTTCGCGAACTTAAAACATATAGAATAAAACGATACAAAATTCTAAATGAAAATCACTAAAATGTTAAATGAAGTCGGACCTCTATTTTACGAAGTCGCTACATCCTGAAAAAAAGTTCGTTTTGTGGAAAATTTGTTAAATATGGATTCATCTTTCAATATGTTTTAAATAAACCACTTAAAACAAATTTTAAATTCATAAATACTATTATTATTTTTAAAAAAGTAATCAATCCCACACATTTTTTGTAAATTAATATCTATTTATTTTATATTTCTTATCCACAGTGGCGCTCACAAGGGGGGGGGGGTCCTAGGGGTCCGGACACCCCCAAAGATTGATCCATTGATAATAATACTATATATATGTATATATATAACGTAAAATTTAATTAAATACTTGTCATTAACAATTTATTTTATTAATTTATGCTAATTATATAAATTCAATAATTTATTTTTTACTGTTTTTTGTTAACAAATTCGACAAAATCAGAAGAATCAATTGGTGTTGTCTTGAGCTATGATACGAGTTCGGGGACTTTCAACCAGGGACACAACCCCCTTGAAAAAATTTTGTGTGCACTACTCATCAAAAGAATTTGCAAGGAAAACAGGGGGGGGGGGTGACATTGTCCAGAAATGTAGTGTATTTTCAACTTTAAAAAAAATTACCTTAAAATCTGTCGTATAACAAGCACCTATACTTTTAGAGGGTGCAATTTTTAATTTTTAGGTATATTTGCCGTATAACGCGCATCCGCATTTTTACGGAGAAACTTGAAATATTCGTGTGCAATTCTCTTATGTTTTGAAGTCATTTATTCGAGTTATTTTATTCCAAGTTGTAGAAAAAAATAGAATACTCTCTCTTCAAGAGCTACAACCCCTTACGTTCAAAAAGGATGCCACTTTTCTTGAACAGTATTTCGATATATATATGTAGAAGTCTAATTTTTATTCTGTGTTATCTTATCTTTTTTTAAAGTTCTCATTTTTATACCCGGCGTATAACGTGGACCCATAAATTTCGATCGTATTTTTTGAGTTAACAGTGTGCGTTATATGCCGGATTTTACGTTACGTTATATTAAAATTGATGAATGCTAATGACATTTTCTAATTTTAGACCTACAAGCAATTTTAAATAAATTTTTACCAGTACTTTAATCACATATTGCATGCGTCCTTAAGTTTAATTACAGGGTCTCTTAATTTTGTTTGAAGAAAATGTATTTTTTATAACGCGTCTCGCATCTTCGCAATGCACCCAATATTCTTTCAGATGTATTTTCTCCACATCGTAATCCACACACACACACACACTTTAAATTGTTTCAAATAATTTTATTACTTCATCATTTGAAAGTCCAAAAATATTTTTAACATAGAGAGGAGTGAGTGAATGAATATTAACATCTCACTGTTCAGCTACACGAGGGTTTTGGCTATGAGTCTCTTGATTTTGAACCGTGGTCAAGTAACGAGGACGACACCCGAGCTGCCCCCTCTTCTAACTACCACACCACACCAACGGGACGACGTTTGAGCTCTAGACAGATTTAACGTGCATCCCTCCCCTATACGGTGGGTCTTCAGTGGTACTGGGCTCGAACTCATGACATGCCTGCCATGATCCGATACCTCTACCACTTGGCCGTGGCCATCTTTCAGCCAGTAAATTACTTGATAGATTTTAAGAATTTATTAAACATTTTTTTCCCAAATTATTATTTTCTTTCGTCTACGGACCCAACTAAAAATAATTTATATATATTTCTATGTGAAATTATATCCAGACTTATGCGGTTATCACTCAGTCCCACCTATCGCGTAAGTACGGTATATTACCGAGGCCGCGGTAGCCTAGTGTCAAGGTAACGGATTCGTGCCCGCCGTGTCGTGAGTTCGAGCCTAGTACTGCTGAAGACCCACCATATAGCGGGCAATGCACGCTTAATCTGTCAAAGCTCAATCATCCTTCCGTTGGTGTGTTGTGGAAGTTAGGAGAGGGTAGGATCAGGTGTCGTCCTCGTCACTTGACCATGGCTTAAAATTATGAGGTCCGTCGCCAAAAGCTCTTCTGTAGCTGAATAGTGAGACGATAATATTCACTCGCTCTGGGTATTAGTGTATTTATTTTTTCATCTGATAATATTAAAAATAAAAATATTTCCTATAAAAGTTTCGTAAATTTATCTTAGTGTTGTTCTTTTGAGTACAAATTGATGCATGTGCTTTGGAAACAAAGACCACTGGTTCTGAAATTAAACTAAAACTAATAATTTTTTTTAAACTTTGAAAATCAAACAGCTGGAAGAGAAAAAGTTTCAAGAATAGTTGGTTAAAACGATTGGAAGAAAAGGAATAGTAATTCTTGATTTATAAAATGAAACAGCGAACAAAAAATTCTTCTTTCTTTATTAATCCTTTAACTGACAAATTATTTTGATAATTTGGGTATTTAAATTATAAAATGTTTTTTATTGCAAAAATCAAGCATTTAATACAAAATAAAATATACTTAGAAGCTAAAAATTACTATTTTGAATTAAATGCATAAAAAATTTTTTAAGGTTTTGCAGCAACTGCATATTCGCTTGAGGTGGCTGACACACAACGTGGTAGTGATAAAGTTCGTTTCTAGTGGAGCATTATTTTCTAAAAAATAAAATAAAATAAAAATGAATGCCTATAAGTAGTTCAGTAATTCAGTTTTGTGTAGTATAACTGGAAACACTTTTTCAATCATTACACCGGAATCGATTACTTTTTCCTTATCTTTTTTTCATTTTCATCCATTTTTAAACTACAAACTTTGCACTGTCTTGAAGACTGATGTTTCACAGGAGTAGGAGCAATATAGGATATAAAATGTCGTTCACTAAGACGGGCAGGGTTATCTACTGTAGATGGTCTGGCAGGATGCTTCTGTCCAGAAGCTGCACCATCGTATTTATGTAAAAGCTCTTATAGACTAAGTTTCGAAATTCTAAAAATGTAATGAGTTCTCAACTACATTTTTATAGAGCAAAAAGGAGTTCCAGAGTATATTATCTAGTAAATATAAAAAGATATTTTTATAACATTTTTTCTGGTGTTTCGGATTGTTGGATAAAAGGATAATTCCTGATCACAGCTGTCTACGCCAGTTAGATTGTAGTCAAAAACAAAATCTTTGGCTTGGCTATATCTTATTTTTTTAAATTTTTGTGGTAATCATGGAAGTATTCCCCAGGGTATTCTCCCTCTAAATTGGGGTGGAACCGAACTAAATCGTTCTGTCACCTGAATGATGCTCAATACTAAGGCAAACGACAGGCGTACATCTTGAAGTCAACGGCTCATCGGCCTTTTTATCCTTCAAGACACATCAAACAACATTGGAAGAAAATGTTCATCGAAATATCTATTGAATTGAGCCCAAATCAACTTTTCCCGATATGGATTCGGGCTTGAAATAGAGATGAAGCCAAAATAAACTCCCGAGAGATATGTATTTCGTTATTACAATTATATCCACTCAAAAAAATTACCTCGGATAATATTCATTCATGACGCTTTGGAGCAGAGTTAAAAAGTTAAAAAGTAATTTTGCTTAGCATTTTATGTATAATACGTTAAGAATAAGATATTGTTTTCAGTTTTCTTATACAAGTTGTTCTGAATATATAAGCGCAATATTTCAAGCTTTATTCGACATCTTCCCTTAATATTGAAGAACAAAATGAAAATTTGAAATAATTTTTAATAATTTTTTCCTGTGGCAAAATTTTTGTGTATTAACAAAAGCTTCTGTAGTGTTAATTCAATACCAGGATTTATTAAACTATGTTTTAAAATTTAAATTACAGTTAATAAATATGCAATTTTTTCTTTAAATTCATTATTTTAAAAATCTATTGGGCATCAAAGTGTAGGAGACGGAATATGAGGTATATTTTATGTTAGAAAATTTGGTATAAATGAATTGAAATTAGTAAAATTGTTTTGAAATGTAAAGTGTCTCCTACTGCTAATGAATTAAAACATGTCATGAACAGAGAATCATTTTTTATCTTAAAAAAATGTTCCAAATTTTCTTAATTTATACGATTTTAGCACTATCGCACCTAGGTGTGTATAGCCAGAAACAAAAGTTAATTTATAATATTTTTTTTAAAATATGCATTCTGAAAACAAATAAATTATGAGGTCCGTCGCTAAATGCCCTCGAGTAGCTGAATAGTGCGATATAATATTCACTCACTCTACCGAAAACAGAATTCAAAATGTCTTTCATTGAATCAAATAAAGTTAGAAATTGATAAACGGAAGACTCAACCATACTTTTTGTTAAAAATACGTCAATAGAATTGAAAATTATAACTTTGTAGGGAAAAGACTAATTTCTTAGAATTCTGAAATCGACTACGATATTTGTTTTAATCAAAATTTATGATATTCTGGAAATCATTTCAATCCTCATGATTTTATTTACTTTTAATTCATACTGTTTTATAAAAGAAAAGAAAAATAATATAAAATCAAAATTTCATTTTTAAAATTAATTTTAAAACATTTTTGACGTTTTCTGTGGGATGAATTACATCAAAGAACAGAAAATCCGTGAATACCGATGTCTGAAATATGTCTGCTTAGGGTTGAAAATTAGGTTTATTTTTAAGCTAAGTTTATTTATTCCTGACGAAATAACTTATTATTAATTTTTAAATGCTTGTAACTGCTCTCAAATGTCGAAAATTACACAACAATAATAAAATCCATCTACGTTTTTTCGAAATTAATCAAACATTTTGATATGAAATATAACCAGAATATTTAATCTTCACATGCAAAATTTGTGAATCTCAAAATTTTATGAAATATAGCAAGCAAGTAGTTAAGAAATCCTTTTTTCCCTTTCATTTTCAATGGGCTCAATTCATGACGGTCACATGATAAAGACAAACACGTGTTCTCCATTGAATTCAAAATAGACAAGTATAAATAATAGGCATAGCATTTATCTAGAAATTTTCAAACTATTTTTGTAAAATATGTTATAACTTATATTTTAATAAGATACTGACATTGAAACTTTTTAATGTATGCTATGAAAATATAAGATATAAATACTTATTCTTTTTTTTATTTTCTCATTTCCTAATAAGCAGTTAATAAATAAAAAACTAAATGAAAATTGTTAAAAATCTTTCCAAAAGTATTTCACACACACACAAAATTAAGTGCTTACATTTCTCAAATATTTTAAAAATTGTAAAATTTATAGTGTCATTGATCCTTTTAATGTAAATCACAAAAAAGCTGCATTTGATTTCTTAACCCTATTATTTATAATCAATCATTTGAAAATTTTAAGAGATGAAGTATCAGTAGTTAAGATCCAATCCATATTTGGAATATATTGGTTAGATACTTCAAGAATAATTACCTTTATCTATTTGATTACTGTAAATAATATAATCCAAAATTAATTCTTAAATACACTGATGGCCACCGTAAATGCAACACCCTGAAGGAAGCACGCAAATAACATGAAATTTACAACATGCATTAGCGGAGGTGAGATATGCAAATGATTAGAATTTCAGGACAGACACACATCACGCATGCCTGTGGCGCCACCTCAAAGCGCTATTTAATGCTTGGAGATTTCGACGATTTCAAGTTCGGCAATTGTGTTTTTCTTGTGGTTTTTTCAAAAAACGATCATTTATGTCTCGTAGAAAACAACGATCAGCTTTTGATCAAGTATCCGAGTTCGACAGAGGAAGGATAGAGTGACCTACCGAGATTGTGGATTATCTTTCAGTGAAATCGGTAGTCGTGTTGGACGAAACCAAACAACTGTAATGCGGATATGTGACCGTTGGATGCAGGAGGGTACGACGGACCGACGTGGTCGATCGCATCCACCTCAGTGCGCCACTTTTCGTGAGGACAGGCAAATTGTGCGCATGGCAGTGATGGATCGCTCAGTCACATCACGAACCATAGCACAGCACATTGAGTCTGTAACGCATCATTCAGTATCTGCGTGTACCATTCGACTCCTTTTACAGCAGAGTGGTCTGTCCACAAGACGTCCATTGCTTCGTCTACCCTTGATGCAGAACCACAGACGTCTCCACCGCCAATGGTGCAATGAAAGAAGGAAGTGGGCGGCAGAATGGAATGAAGTTGTCTTTACTGACGAGTCACGCATCTGTCTGCAACACCACGATGGTCAGATTCGAGTCTGGAGACACCGTGGAGAGAGGATGCTCAACAGCTGCGTTATGCACCGCCACACTGGCCCTGCACCGGGTATTATGGTATGAGGCGGTATTGGATATCACTCTCGCCCTCCTCTAGTACGCATTGCCGGTACTTTAAACAGCCAGCGCTACATCTCCGAGGTGTTGGAGCTAATTGTCCTTCCTTACCTTCAACGCTTAGCCACAGCCATATTTCAACAGGATAATGCGCGACCCACACATTGTTCAAAGGTTCTTCGTCAATCACCAGATTGAACTGCTTCCCTGGCCGGCTAGCTCTCCGGATCTTTCACCGATAGAAAACATGTGGTCCATGGTTGCTCAAAGATTGACCCATATTACACCCCCAGCTGCTACACCAGATCAACTTTGGCAACATGTGGAAGCTGCGTGGTCTGCTGTACCCCAAGAACACATCCAAAGTCTCTTTGAATCAATGCCGAGGCGTGTGGCAGCGGTGATCTCCAGCAATGGCGGCTACTCTGGCTACTGATTCTGGCAGGAACTACACTTCACAGAAGTCTATAAATTTAATCATTTGATACTTGGTCAACATGTTATCTACAAAATAAATTTTGTTGTGCTATCTCTTGTCTTTCTTGGTGTTGCATGTACGGTGGCCAGCAGTGTATAATAAAAAAATAAAGAAACTTAATACATTAATTAATTTTATTTTTATCAATATAAAAAATTTTCTTGAATTTTAGAAGTTTTCTGGAGTGAAAGTGATAATTATAATATCGTGGCACTACAAGCAACACGACAGCTATATTGGCGACGGACCTCGTAATATCTAACCTCGGTAAGTGGAGAGGAAGACACCTGAGTTGGCAACCCCTCTCCTAACTACCACACCAACGGGAAGACATTGAGTTTCCTCAGATTTAACGTGCTTCGGCCCCCTCTACAAGGCGTGCCCCCCTGGACTGGAACTCGCAGAAGTTCTCTGCTTAAGTCAAAGTTTGAAAATCGTTTATTTACACTGTTTACTCTTTGCAATTGTTGGAAATAACTTACAGTTAAATTTGTGATTAATTACTTCAAAGAACTCAATTCAAAGACTTAATCCAGTTGTACTCAACCTTTTTTCCACAGGGCAACATACAAGTGATAATTATTTCACACGGGCCGCAACATGAGGGAAGGGGGCGCTATAAGATCAAGTACATTTAAAATGCACGACATCGATTTAAATATCAAAATTCGTATAATTCTGGACTTTATTTTAAAGCTATATTAAACTCTACCAAACTCAACTCACAAAAATAGGCTTTATGCATTCTTTAACCAGATATGAGATGGTTTCGATTTCCATTCATGAACATCCCCCCCCCCCCCCGCTCCTTCCCAAATATTTCGTTAGTGTTGCAAAGTTAATTTATCTCGTCTTGAAAGAAATTCTCAAGAAAAAGAGCAATTGAAAGATTTGAGCTTAGTGGTATTGTGACGAGTAAAACTATTTTTTTTAAAAAAAATATAACATTTTTACGGCAAATCAAACAAGTTGTTGATCCATGTTTGTTTTCTCTACGAGATAGTCAAAATCCCAATTGTTTTGAAACAACATATATTCTTTAGAGATATTTTTTGCTTGGAAGACATGAGGGTTTGTGAGGGAAGTACTCTCTCTTCCCTCAGTGTGGGGAGGTTGGAAGGAAGACTAGCTATAATTCAAGATAATTATATTTATTTACAGCAGAACCCACAACACAAGTTCGATCCACCAAATTGAAGAGATGCACCCAATTAATAAATACTTAAACAATTAACGAGGTACGCGTGATATACTTAGTGCACTTACCTAATTCAACAGCTCTGACGTCTTAGCTATCTAATCTAGATTAAATCTCAAATAACAGATCTCGTCACCTTAAGTAGTACAGCTATCAATTACTAAATATCCGCGCCTCTCGTTCAATTTGATTAATCACTGCTCCTGATAGCCAGTCTATCCAATCTCTCTCACCTGAAAGCCTAGACTTTATTTAGTAATCCTCTTTTTTTTTTTTTTTTTTTTTTTTTTTTTTTTTTTCGGGAGGAAGTTTTATAATAAAGTAATTTTTAAAAACCAACACAAATTCCCCAAGAGGACTATTAGTAAGAAGATCGCAGATAGAGCCGTCACAGGTTTATTAAAAATTAGATTCACACATAAAATGGTTGCTATTTCACAGTTATTTATAATCACTAACTGTTACAGTTACAAAGAGGAAAAAGGTATCTATCAATTCGTACCAGCACGACATCGATAGCAAAATTGATATGTGATTGGTAGAATTTCTCACCAAATTTTAATGCATTGCTCTTAAATAATTTATTTTGTTAGTGTAACGGGCTGTGACCGGGCCACTTAGAGAGGTCCGGTGTGCCACATGCGGTCCGTGAGCTGCAGGTTGAATATCGCGGACTTAATTCCTTAAATGTTATATTCTATATTTGGAGATGTATTACATAATGCATTCTTTCTTTGAAAAATGCATTATTTCATTCTCATTTGTTTGATTCTTCTATCCCAAATAATTTTGTCTTTAGTTTTTATGAAAATCTTAAACAGACACACACACTATATCTACATGACATTATTTTATAATAATCAATGTGGTATGCGCAGTAGCGCACACAAAAAATTTTCAGGGGTCCATGGTCGAAAGTCCCCCAACTCGTATCTTACCTCAAGACAACACCAATTGATTATTCTGGTTTTGTCGATTTTGTTAACAAAAAACAGTAAAAAATAAATTATTAAATTAAAAATTAGCATTAATTAATAAAATAAATTGTTATTTATAAGTACTTAATTAAATTTTACGTTATATATACATAGGATTATCATCTATCGAAAAAAAACTCTATTGCTTTGGGGGGTGTCCGGACCCCTAGGCCCCCCCCCTTGTGTGCGCCATTGGGTATGTGTAAATTAATTTTTTAAGCTGACTGACTACTTTCGGGACCATGATTTTGAAAAAGAGTACAAATGAATAATTATTTGATATTTAGTGTCAAGTGAATTAGAATGTGCATATAAAATTGTTTTACGAATATTATTACAAGAAATAACTAATTTTTTGGAGAAAAATGAAAAAAAGAATGAAACATTTTCAAAACATTCTTCTTTTATGGCAGATTCTTCTATAGCGGTGATTCCCAAAGTGGTCTATATAGACACCCAAGGATCTATGACGACCTGCAAGGGGTCCACGTCAGCAAAACAATAATTTAGGGTCCATGAGGTGTAAATGGGGGTCTATGATAGTGGCTCTTATTATATAAACTAGATCGTGACTTTAAATTTAAAAGAAAATTTAATCAAGTGGAAACTAAATTTTACCTAATTAACAGATATATTTACTAAATTTAATAGGGTTAATTTCCACTTACAAGGTAACAGCATAAATTTTATTAAAACAAGAGCCATTTCAGCATTTATTTTCGGAGTTAAGCTAAAGAAGTATAATACCGGAGGTCCCGAATTTTCTTAGAATGTCACGTCACAATCTGTCAGGGAGTTTTAACTTACGTTAAACATTTAAATGCCTTTATTAAGATTTTGAAATCAAGTTTGAGAATGCTTTGACTATGGTAATACCACAGTAGACAATGAATTCATATGGTCACATTGAAAATAAATGTCCCATTACAATAGGAACTGATCGTAATAAGCACTAACGAAGATCTTAAAGTTTAAAACGGATGCCAGCAATTTTGACTTTAAAAAATCAAACCTGCTATTTGTCCCAAATTATGAAATATCGTGTGAACGTTTTTAATCGATTTTCCTACTGAAAAACAGCGCGGTTACCAATCTCCAAAACAAAAACAAAAAAAGAAAAACTTAACATTACTAGGTTTAAGGTTAAAACTGACAATATCAAAACCAAATGTTGAAAATTTGTTATTGTAGTACCAGACTCAATCCTCCCTTTAAAAACATTCATTCATTTATTTATTTTATTTAACATTTATTTTATGTATTAATTAACTTTTAATTTATTTAACATGCGCTTTTTAAATTTTAATCACAATACTTCATTACAGTTAGAAATTTAATTCATTTAAAGTAGTAGTACCAGCTGTCAAAAAGACATTTAAGTTGATAAATTTGGAAAAATTCAATATTAATTAAGCAGGGGGTCTACCCTAAATCGAAAAACATGGCAAGGGGTCTATGATACAAAAATGTTTGGGAATAGTAATAATAAATTGCCTATATATATCTAAGAACTCTATACCGGGGTTGAAGTAAAATTTTTGATAATATAT
Source organism: Trichonephila clavata (assembly GCA_019973975.1). Lineage (NCBI taxonomy): Eukaryota > Metazoa > Arthropoda > Arachnida > Araneae > Nephilidae > Trichonephila > Trichonephila clavata. The sequence goes on along the minus strand of BMAO01000810.1, from coordinate 49,578 downwards.
ATTATTTTCAGAGTTGTTATCAATTGAAATAATAACTGGTGTTTTTTGTTAAAATTTTTTTTATCTGATATATTAAAATAAAAATAAATCCACTCCTAAATTATGTATTTCAAAAATCCTAGTTCACAGGCTTTGTTGTTGTTACTAATGCCACCTGTCTGACGTAATCAGATCGAGGCCCACGAAATTCATCATGGCATAGGGCTAGATTGTACGCCTGTCGTTAGCCGTAGCTTTGAGCACCATGCAGGTGACAGTACGATTTGGATCGGTTCCACCCCAATTTTGAGGGAGAACACCCTGGGAGTGGTCAGGGGTCTCCCACCTCTCTTCCCCTTCCACCAACCTCACGAGAGGACTTGTGGCTCGACGGCTATTTAGAGTACCCGCATGCCACGCGAAGGCACTATACATTTACAAACATCCATGTCTTCTCCGGGATTCGAACCCAGGCCCTACGGCATAGCAGTCAGCGTCACTAACCACTATACCGGATTAGTAATAATAAATTCTTTTTCTCTTCTTAATGCCGTAGCGATATAAAAGAAAAATATTATTATTATAGAAGCGTTGTCTATAAAAGGAGAATGTTTTGAAAATATGTCATAATTTTTGCCAAAAAAATTGTATTTAAATAATTTTTTCTTGCAATAATATTCTTAAAACAATTTTATATGTATATTCTAATTCAAATGGTACTAAATATCAAAAAGATTATCCGTATATGCGCTTTTTCAAATATAAATATTTCACCCCATGGGCCCCTACGACTATTTCAGCAAGCAAGTAATAAAATCAAAGCATTTGATTTCCGAAAAAGGCATCAAATTGCCATCTGAAAGTTGCGCAAAGATAATCCGTTACCTCAAGGTCAATGGCAGCAGGTGTTCATTCGAAAATAATAATCGATAATGACGTAGCGTTTAATCGAAATTTCTTGTGTTGTCCATTTTATTTTATTGTTGAAAAAAGTAATTGATTCATGTTTTGAATTACAAATTATGTTATTTTTTAATCGTTTAAATTATATTACCTTTATATCATTTAGGGAGACATGGAAAAAATGAATCAAATTGCAAATTTAAAAAAATTCTGTTCTCTAACTCCAAAAAGATCGCTTACTAAAGAAAATATTTCTTTTTCAGTTATTTTGGAAGAACTCCTCTGTTTCTTGATGGCGGTACAAATAATCCGTGTGCAAGTCTATTACAACGCCAATTTAAACTAACCAACCGGAATCATTGGGAGTAATCAGTTTATTAATATTGATGGGCTGAAAATGAATATTTAGTGAAACGTTTTACTATTTCGGATTTCAAATTTATAATTATTTTCGATTTTTTAAAATTTTATCAAGCATAAAATTTACCTAAAAATTTGCGCCACTTATTGATCTTACTTTGAAGCTTACAAATCAATGAATCACTTAGAATTTCGAACTTTCTTACAATGAATTCAGTAAAGAAAACCTTCATTTATCCGGATTTTCTTTACTTTATTCTTATCCAGACAGTCATTAAAGAAAATTCTATTAAAAAAAAAAGAACTATCGTATTTTCAATATTTTTAACACGCTTTTATTAGTTCCACCTGTTTGGAATAGCTTAATTCTATATGCCGAAATGCAGAGTTAGTGTAAAAATGTAGTACAAAGCACCCAACGCTTTTACCACAATGTCATTAATTTTCTCGTCAATCATTTAATTCTTATATTACGAATTATTTTTTACTTCTTAGTTTGATTAACTATAAAAGCGTGTTTTTAAACTATAATTTACTTGACCTAATACAGCACTGCATTGACTGGAATTTTATGTTATGAAATTTATTTACTATTCTCTGCTTTATTATATTACATAATAACAAAGCAGATATGTATACAGAATATATATATGTTCCTTCCAGTACACAGAATATATATTACTTTGTTAATACACATTCTGTATACTGGAAAGAATGTTTAGTTATATACTTTGACTCATTTATACGACTTTTTGTTTGTTTTATTAAATCCGGAAGACCTAGAGTTCCTTTAGTCGAGATTTTACATTAACGAGGCCCTACTGTACTTTTAAGATGAGATGAGTGGTTTCACCTTATTCGCAGAGGGGTGTACGGTTCAAAAGAGATTATAACTTCTGACTAGGGATTGTAATATCAGGATACCGAATACCGACATTTTGAGCCATTTGAAAATTTTTGTAATACCGGTATTCACAAGTTTAAATATCGGTTTTTCGGTATTTACTAGAAATTCTTTACATTTTTTTCGCCATATGTTCAGGGATCACCAACATAGCAAAATAGTGTACGTTTTTGCTTTTATGTTATAGTGTTAATTATTGCACCATGATTAAAATATATTATAAATGAAATAATTTTACATCCATTTCAGAAGGTGAAGATATTATACGTCTTTATTCCGCTCATTCCGTTGTTCTTATTTTTATTTTTCCTAGCTGGCTCTACAGTTCTAAGGTAACTCATTAAATTAAGCATCTGATTTTTTCATTGCCAGATACAACAAGATGAAAGATTATTAATCTGAAAAGTATAGACAAAATATTTCTCTGACAAATAGAACTAAATACATTACTCCTAACTTAAGTTTTCGTCGAAAGAGGAATAACATATCCAAGTTCATCTGCCTTCCTTCATCCATCAACACCTGCCACTACATTGTCTCCCTAAAGGGCGAAATTAATTAGGCTGTCAATATCAAGTTGCATCGTAAAATCAAGAGAAGTTATAAAATATCTGAATAATCCAAGGCCAAAACCGTCCTGTTACAACTCTGAACGACACTACACTTGAGCAGGATTCGTAGTCTGATATTCGAATCTGAGAAACCAAGGTTGTACTTGTGACGAAAATAAGTAATATTTCGATATTTTTTAAATTTGTGAGTTTTTTATTCATATTATATTTGCATATCATACTTTAGGGTTCAAAATATTTTTCAGATTCATTATATATATAATCATAAATAATTACCCATTATAATGAATAAGAATATCTTTAAAGAACATAAAAAATCATTAACACGTCAGTTTCATAATTTACATGATGAAAAAAATATGGTGGCACTAAGTGTAAAAAATCTTTAAGAGTCATTAAAATGAATGGAGGAAGTACAAGCGGACATTTTCTCTCTCTCCATACACATTTAACAACGAAACATGATACAAATTTGTTAAAGATAAAAGAATCTAATTGCGATGAAGATACAAACTAAGCACTGTTTCTAAGCCCACGCCATCAGATGTTTTAGATTATTTTGAAGGGAAAAAAAAAGATAATTTGGATGAAATTATTGCACAAAGCTAAGTTCCAGGCTTATTTCATCAGCATCTCGCACTTAGAAGCAAAATAAGGTATGTTGGCTATTCACTTCGTAGTTTTAAATACCGGTCAAGTGATGAGACTGACATCTTTATTTTACAGCTTAGAATTACTGACCAAAAATATCAGAATCTCCCAAAACAACTATTGATATGGGCCTAAAATGAAACAACAATGATATATGATGATGGACTGGCTAATCGCCTATATATTAAAAATAAAGGGTTTTAAAACAAAATATTTTTCTGTTATTTCTGATTTGCTGGCAAGAATAAAGGAAGAGGAAATTGTTTATATCTCCCACAAAAAAGGCTTGTAAGACACTGAGAACGAGGGAGGGAGGGGGGAATATGCATGAACACTTTATGGAAAAAGAAGCCTTACTATATAAAAGGATTTATTTTAATGCAAAAAAATTAAAATTTAATCTTTAAGCTTGATTTTCTCAACTTCTAAATTTCCCACTTTCTTACAAGGTTAAAAAAAGTATCGGTTGCAGAGCTATGATATTTAATATACATAATATATATACTTGTAGGGGATTTTCCCAAGTATATCCCATCCCAATATTTGGGATGGGATCAGTGGAATTTTTTTGTAATATGATGAATAGGAAAAACATAGTGATTTTAAATTGTTTCAAATTCTTATAATTTTAAAAAATACTGAAATGGTATATAAATTTAAAATTGGAGGTATACAGAATAAGGCATTCTTAAGATTTAATTTTATATAAAAATAAGAATCTACATTAAAAAAGTCTTTCAAAAGTTTTCTTGTGGATAACAGAAAGAAAGCTATTTAGTTTTTATTATTTTTGTATTCGTACTTTATGCTATTTAAAGAATACAATAATTCATATCAAAATATCTTCTTTTATTTTAAACTTTGTACTTTTCTTCACGAACTGTAAGGAACTCATATTAAAAGGAAAAGAATTTACTGGTTTATAAGGAATCGAAAAAGTACATTAAAATGTGCAATTTCAAAACTCCACACAAGGTATTATCCCCCCCCCTTAAATATTAACTGCACACACAAAGTCTGTTAGAATCTGCTACATTTTTTTATTGATGCAATTGATATCTATGCGAAATATGGTACTGCATGAGATTAATAATCATAGTTTCGAGTTTTCAAGCGAATCTTAATTGAATTGTGTTTTAAATTCGAATCGTACTGTTGTCAAAGGCCAACTTGAGAGAAAATAAGGACTTGTGTTTGTTAATTTGAGCATTAAACCTTGAATTTTAAAAGTTTCAACTTTCTGCAATGAGTACTAGCTCAAGGGCCCCTTTGTTGCACGAAACAACTGACACAGAAGGATTTAAGATCGTAAAGTAAGTGAAAAACATTTTCTATCATTTATTATATTATTATACAAAGCTAATTAATGCATATTTAGAATAATGTAATCAAATATTTTGAAAGTGATAAATATTTTCTTATGTTACTGAATACTATTTTCGGAAAAAAAATATAATGAGGGTACCTAAAGAAAGGATATAATCGCCAAAGCCCATTTTTAACATTTTCTACAATAAATGCAAAATAATAATAATAATAATATAATGCATAAAATAAGAAACTTCCCTGTACCCACCAGGTTTCGAACCTGGGACCTTCTGCGTGTTAGGCAGATGTGATAACCACTACACCATGGGTACTTCGAGAAGTAGTAGAAAGAATGCTTACTGTCCTAGTTTAGAGATAAATTGATACAAATAGATAGAAGTAACTCACGATGTGGAATCGAAAAAGTTATTCTTTTTCTCATATGAAAACTGCAAATAACATTATATAAAAAAAAATTTTTGCGTGATTCTTGAGATTATAACAAACAGTATCTACGCAATGATTTTTCTTTGTTTTTTTTTTAGCAAGATGTATATTTCTTGATATTTTTATATCGTAATATTTTTACAAATTTTCCATTGTAGTATATTATTAATGATTCTTAAATTTCCCTGATGAAATTATTTTTCAATTAAAATAATAAATTTTATACATATTCTAAAACCATTTCAATTACAAAGAAATATATTTCTTTACGCCATTATCTGCAGAAAAAGTTTTGTACATATTTCTAAAAATATAGATATAATGGCGTAAAGAAATATATTTCTTTGTAATTGAAATGGTTTTACACAAACACCATTCACATGCGCAGCTACTTAACTTGCCGGATAATTTTAATTTCCCCAAAATTAAGAAACCGCCCAACGTGGGGCTCGAACCCACGACCCCGAGATTAAGAGTCTCGTGCTCTACCGACTGAGCTAGCCGGGCGACGGAAAGCAGAAGTTATCAACGTGTCACATACACTGCAAGTAAGGGACGAGCTACATATACAATGAGTAAGGGATGAGGTAAATATTGCACTAAATTCGTACGAGATATTGCTAGTTGCAGGAAATTTTATCTGCAGTCTTTATTTTTGCCTCCTTCTTTTAAATCGGGATTTCAATTAGTTGCTATTTATTGCACAAAATTGAAATATTCACTATTTTAGAATTTTCTCTTTTCTCTTTATTCTAGTATTTCCGTTTTACAACTTTTTAGGGAAACTTGAAAAAATAATGCAGTTTCGTTATTAACTTTCACAATTTTATAGTTGGAAAAAAAATTCCAAAAAATATACGTTACCACAGCATAATGCATATTATGATCTTCAAAACTATATTTATTTGTGATATAGTCTTTTAAACTTTCTTCTGCCTTTAAACTGCTATAGCTGACAATTTAATTCGTTGCAATAATTCCAAGGCCCAATTACATTTTTGAGTTTTTTTTTATAAGATAATTAATTTGTTTTATATTTTATTGAATAATTACAATTCTTTTGAAATGTCCAATTTAAAAATGGATTATAATGTTATAAAAATTTGCAGTACCTCCTACGGTGGCTGCGGTACAGGACCGTTTTTAACCTCCCTGGCACTTCAATAGCTACGCCCTAGGCACTTCAACAGCTACGCCCCGCCTCTATTCCTACAGCATTTCCCTTTCTCCTTCAATTCTAATTTTTCTTCTTTGTTTCAGGAGGGATTTTCCCTAACTATCTTACTCTTTATCCCATCTTTGTTTCTGCTGTTTGAATAGTCTTTCCATTATCCACCACCTAAGGACCCACCGTGTTATGGTATGACAGTCGTAAGGAAAGAATAGTGCTATGGTTTGGCCACTCTTGTTGATTTCTTACTTTGCGGCATCATGGACCACTCACTCTTTTGTAAATTAGTGCAGAAAAAAAAATTAAATCGTTTGCAACTACAGTACAGAGCATACATTATTGTATGAACTGTTTTCAACTTGTAATTATCATTTTTTTCATCGCTTATCGCTTTATTATCTTATAATTTTTCACATCCTTATTCTTTGTTGAGTCACTGTCATTGTACTTATACAAAGAAAATTTTCTTCGAAAAACGAATGATTTCTTAAAGAAAACCATTAATAATTTTATTGTAATCATTTTCCATTGCAATATCATTTTGAGTGCATAGCAAAATCAAACTGTTATGCTTTTCATTTTCCAATGTAGATCTCATTTCAGTCTTTACTCTCTTGAGGGTAGAAATGTTTCTTTCTCGATTCGCTAGGCGGTGGTACGTTTGTTGTAATTTTAATTTCTTTTTTTTTTCTCACTCTAATTTTTGCGCCCCCTAATCTTTAGCGCCCTAAGCACATGCCTAGCGTGCCTAAGCAGAAAAGCTGACTTGCAGCGGTAGCGGTGTGGTCATAGTCACGAACTCAGTGCCAACGTTGCTTCCGTTGAGTCATGGGTTCAAGTCTTGATGCCACTGAAAATTCCCAAAATTAACTTATGCATGTTAAATTTGTTGAGGTTCTCAGTTTTCACATAGGCGTAGTGTAGAAGTTTAGAGCTTGGAGTGCCATCTCTGGTGTAGTTGTAGTCATTTAACTGAGGGCCATTACCTCTTATGAATTTTTAAAGTACAACTTTAAAAAACAAGTAATAATATAAAAAAGATTTTAAGTTATTTCCTACTTAGTTCAACAAAGGAAAATTTTCTTTTAGTTACATTTTAATAATAAATTATTATTAATATAAATATGTATATACACAGAATCACACAATATTAAGTGGTGAAACATCTTTTAAAAGTTAACATTAAAACTTTTTAATCACATTAAATTTGTAATTACATTTTTTAATAAAAGTTAAATATATAATATAAATAAGAATTTATCTTAAAACTAGTGTAAAAGGAACGCTGACGTCTAACTAGCAAAATGATTATCAGGTTAAGTTAAATTTTCATCACAAATTAAACAAAAGCTGTTTTATCCAATGGTGCTGCCACCTAGAGGAATAGTATGGACTGAAATATTTCTCTTAAATTATAATTAATTAATTATATTTTATTAATGAATTAATATTTGAAAAAACTCTATTAATATCAAGTGTCATCCACTACAAGTTCAGAAAAATGTATTTGAACTTGAGTGGATGAATAAAATGTATTTTATTAATGACTGAAAATTTGAACAAGATATATAATAAATAAATATATATAGTAGAGTGGGAACTAATAGTAGGAATTGAACAATCAATTAATGTTCTCAATGATAAAATCTCTTGAGTTTTAGATCAATAAAGGCAAATGAAAACAAGTTCTTTAGAAGGGGTCGCTAGCAGTTAAAGCCGTGCCCCCCCCCCCACATTTAAGGTTCCTCTCTAGAATAATTATCAAGGTCCAAGATCTCTTCAGTCCTACTTGTTTCGAAGTAAGTAATCATATAAAAAGCTTATTTAAAAATCAAATAATAGAATTTCTTCAATGTACTATAGTTAAGAAGTAGAGTTAGATATACTTAATCATTTTATGTTACTTTAAGAACAAAAATAAAGCAAATACAGCATAAAAAATTTTTCTAAAGAATAAAATTAATTTAAATGTTTAATAAAAATTTACGTTCAATTTTCTTATATGATGATGATATTTAAGATTTTTAAAAATATTCGACATTTGTGTAAAAAGTTTATAAAAAAATATTTTAAAAAGTGATTAATATTGACAAAAGTACAAACTACACTTTATTGTGAAATCATTTTTTAAGCAATAGTATTGACTTGTGCTTAGAAGAAATGGCAAATATGAGTTTCCTCTTTATCTTGAAACTAGTTCCAGAAATAAATGAAAGAAACATGTTGTTCAAAAGTATAATAATGTAATTCGACACACTTCAAAAAATAAGATTTGGAATTTTCTGAGAACAGCAACTCACAATTCACTGAAGTCATTATTTTATTTTTTCCAATTAAGAGGCTATTGTTTTTTGTGATGCTTCTTGAACTCTCGGCATTGGAACATTTTTCAGAATAAAGTGAAATATCTTTTGCGGGATTAATTATATATTTTCTTATGAATCGTTTCAAAAGTAATAATTATAACGCATTTGTAATAATTGACACGCTTTCGCAATACTAGTGATTGATTCTGTTACAGATTTGTGAAAAATATTTTGACACGTTTGTGTTTTTCTCTCGAAATTTGTAGTTACAGTTACCTGATCTACGTTTTGTTTGCAGTGGTGTTTGGATAGTGTGAGTTTTATATATAGTAAGGCAACTGGGCACCATCTTTAAATTTTTAATTTTTGAAATTTGGTTTTAATTGTATTTAAAAAAGGTCATTATTAAGTAATAATTCCATTTTTTAAATTTCAAATTTATTGCAAAATGGTTGTAAAATGTAAATTTTTTAAAGTTATTTTCTTAACATTTTTAAATCCCTACGGCATTTTTAAATATGTATATTTTCTTTCAAATTTTTTTTTCAAAGTACCTTATAATATACTACATAAAACTGTGTATTAGTTTTTTATGCTGCTTGCTCATTAGTTTTATATTAATTTTTTCGTTGTGAAGCACACAAAAATTCTCGAAAAAACTATTATTTTGATTCTGAAAATTTTTAAATAAATTACTATGTATTTTAGAGCTAATTCCATGAACAGTTTTATAAAACATATATCTTTGAACATGTATGATGTTTATGACTTTATTTTTTTATTTCCAAGAATTTAGGTCTTCGCATGTTAAATATTGTACACGAATGAAGGCAAAATCAAACAACAATTTATAGGTAAAATATATCATAATCAAAGAATTGAACCTGTGTATTTATTTAAATAAATATCTTAAAATATTTTAATAATAATTTTGTTGAATTTCACTACTGGAGATATATTGAAATCACCGAAAACAAATATAAAAAAAGAAGAGTTTTGCTATTCTTGCTAATTAGATTTTAATTATCAGAGTTATCGAAAGGAGATATAATATTTGTGCTTTGGGAGAATCCCCCGTTTTGAAATTTTAATTTCATTCATGTGGGAATCAAACCGAAATCTTCCGAAAAAGTTAGATTCTTCAGATGGCGGGATTTTTATTTGGAGGGGTGTGTCTAGGGGTTTCTTAGGATGTACGGGTTAACTTTGAGAAATAGATTAGACAATATAGATTAAAGAAACTAAATAATTTATTATGAACTATAGGAGAGTATTTACACGGGGAATATTTTACAGGAAGGAAATTAAGACACATGCAGGCACTTAAAAATATAGGAACATTAATATAAGAAGGATAGGTAATTCCTTTTAGGAGGACGTTAAAGATTAAATGAAACTTATTATGTGAGATGCAGGGGACTTCCGCCAGTTGTGGCGAAGAAGCGCGGACGCGTTGACACGATGCTTACTTGTCTATAGTCAGAGGGCCTCCGATGAAACCAAAACGATTCAGCTTTTTAATAAGCACGCTAGATGGCGTTGCTATGGAATGCTTTTTTGACTAACATTGCCGTCCTTTGCAAAGGGATGATCCAACCTTTAACAAAAAAAAGAGAAAGTTCTATAGGATATCCTACATTCATAATAATATCATAAAAAGCACGCCTAACTTTTAAATCTTGACCAAATCCATTTGCTCCCCCCCCCCCCCAATAAACAATACACAAACTAGAATTTTTGTATGAATTGCACAGTTTATTTATTGAAATGATTTGTTAATGCAAATGTAGCTCTACATATGTTAATCTCATTTGTGCGCGGTAGAAAAATTTTCAATTCTTTTTTTATCAGGCACTTTTCTAGCAGATGATCTGAAAAGGGGGCATGTCAGTTTTGTTTAATCTGGTGTCCAACATCAAAAATTGTTCCATAATTTAATAAAAAATGCACGCAAAGCTTCGAGATTTTGCAGGTATATTTAGAAGGATTTGAGGTATCATATAAGCCAATAAAAAACATTGATAGTTAGATGATTTTTTGGGTACCATGTCGCCTTAACATCCCACTATAAAAAAACACTAGGCTATTGTTGATGGACCTCGTAATTTCGAGCCTAGGTCAAGTGACACCTGAGATGGCATTTTCAAACTACTACTTCACGCCAACGGAATAGCTTTGAGCTCGACAAATTTAACGTGCATCAACCCTTCCTCCCTCTGCATGGCGGGTTTTCCGTGGCACCAGGAATCGAACTCACGATAGTGATGTTTGTAAAACGAAGGAGCGTTGCTTAAAACTGATGTCTTGTGGCTTTTATTTGGAAAAGCGTTTTATAAATTGTGTTAATATACCACATAAGAAATAGACTCTTGCAGGGCATGAACAATAAAAAAAAATTCATCGTTGTAAAATGCTATTTATTCGAAAAGATATGCACCAATGGGAAAGGAGAAGCTAAAGATCTGGTAAAAATATGTACGTGGATAAAAATAAACATAACTGGCGAAAAGAGATTCCCTTTCAAAAATGCATCTTTCTATTTTAAATGTTACCAAAAAGCCTCTTAAGCAGCTAAAACTGTTCTTTGTAATATTAATTTGTAACACTGTATATTTAAAACAATCTTTCCTTTACTAGTAAATTACAGCCAGATGGCGCTTACTGTTACTCTTTTGAAGGAAAATTCCTTTATTTCCAAGCGGCAGCTCCAGTAAGATTACCAGCGCACTTGGTAGGATTTGCCTTTCTCCTTTGTGAGATGATGCAGTGGCGCACACAGGAATTTTTCGGGGGGGGGGGGATTCCACCATTCTCGTATTATGCTCAAATATGCCGCCCTTCATATTCTTTTGATTTTGCCGCTTTTCGGAAACAAAAAACAGTAAAACATTAATTATTGAACAAATAATTAGCATTAAATAATGAAATTAATTATTTTTCACCAATATTTCATTGAATTTTACGTACTATATGCACAGGATTATAATCTATCGGGAAAAAATGAAGGGCTATGGAGGAGACACGATCCGGAGATCCTCCCCCTTTTAAATATCGTTTCTGGTACATTTCAAAATATTTCTTAATTTCGAAGCTTTAGTTAAGGAGCAAGAAAGAAGTCAAGGGGCGTAACGGAAAACATAAGGGCTTTCCTGCAAAGTCAGGTTTTGGGCCATAAGCCGGATCTTACAAAGGATTGCAAAACCATACATACTTGATGTCAGTTAGGCTTCGTCCCCCCCCCCTCCCCCCGCGATGCGGGGGTGTACGTTACGTCACTGAAGAAGTCCAATCTGAGAATAGAAACGCATTTATACTGTTAGAAGTCCAATGTGTCCCTTTTGGATTACAGTTATGAGTAAGAGAGGAATATTAGTGCGTCATTCTTCTGAATATTTGAAAGGATACATAATTTTAGTTAAAAGATTTAATTTACAGGTCACCTTATGATGGTTAAGTTTTAAAAGAATAAAGAAATGCGTGACCGAAAATTCAAAGCTTCTTTCTTAAGATTATTTTTGCTGGATAAAATATATAAAATTGGAATACCTCAATAAACCCTTTTGAAAATAAACATTTTCCTATTTTGAGACTTACTATTGGACTATTAAAAAGAATTAGAATTTTCATTATCATCTCGATCTAATGATCTAAGCAGAAGCACAGCAACAATCCTTAAGCTATTTTTCACAAATACAGATGCCGTAATGCTTTTATGGTTACCAGCATGCAAAAACCCAGACCCCCCCCCCTCCGTAAAAGAAATTTCTACTTGTGGTACTACTTGAAACAAATGAATGTAACAAAAGAATACAGGAGGGAGATTTATTATTAACCCGTTCAGCACCGGTTGATTTTTCCTGTTAAGCCTAACTCCATTTAAAAATTCACATGAAATCATTACTGTAAAAAAAAAAATGCTTCAAATATTTATAGTTCATAATTGAGTGGCGCATATCCGGAGGACAGAATCCGCGACGCTCGGATTCGTTGCTCAGTTCCATGACCACTAGACAAAAGTGATCATTCCTGTCCGGATGCTGTTACTGGCTTATGTAGATATCCCCTAAAGTACTCCCCCACCAGTGAGTCGGTGCATAGGCGAGCGAACGATATATTTGTGATGGTGAGCGTGTGAGTTGTTGCTGTTGCGTCAAGTGGGTCTGACGACTTTGGTTGCTTTTTGCAGCGGATAGATAGCGCCCCGACAGCTGCGAGAAGATTTCCCTTTTTCTTAATTCAGTGTCAAGGTCACCAATGTGGAGGTTGATATCCGGAGAACAGAACCCTCAACGCACGGATTCGCAGCCCAGTAGCATGACCACGAGACAAAAGTGATCACCCCTATCCAGAGGCTGTTACTGGCGTATGTAGATAGATACCCGCTACATAATCATTCCAAACTCCCAACGTCCCAAATTCATACCGGTGTGATCACGGATTTCAGAATAGGACCCTGAAGTGATCTCATATATGTGATCAGTAAAAGGGTTTATATTTGTGGGACAAAGAACACTAAAATCTGGAAGTATGAAAATTTCGAAAAGGTGTGCTCAGCAAACATGTACACACATATTATGTAAATGTATGTGTATGAGTGTATGTGTACTAGCCGTTATCTGCCCTCTTCGCTGAGTATTTCCTAATGTTTCGTGGCTAAATATTGCTTTTAAATTATTAATATATAAATCTAAGTATTAAGCTTTAGAATTATTGAATTGCTTTTTTAAAGCCTTCGCCTCTTGATTTAAAAAGGAACTGGACTTGGGTGTGGGATTTAAAAAGGGTGTCCGATATACATAAGTATGGCTACACTTTCTAAAATGAATTAAAAATAAACAAAGAATTTCACTTGCGCGGTTTTTTATGTTACATAGAAAAAACTAAAGTTTCTACTTCATGAAATGCAAATTAGATGGTGCTACGGCCACGTTTAGGAACATTCTCGTTGCAAAATAGCTTCACCGCAAGAACAAGCACAAGTTGTAGCAAGGCTTACGGAATCTGCGACACATGTACAGCGTATATTTCGGACTACCTATAGTCGAAGTCCCTGTTCAGCATACACAATTTCTAAGTGGTATGAAAGATTTATGATGGTTGGTAACGCATTGCCAAAAAAACAAAATCTGGCTGCCCAAGCAGAAGATGAAATGATGTTACTCATATAGACTCGTATATACTAATGGTACGCACATTGAAATCGTGCAACAAAGATCTTTAAAAAAATTGGAATTTTCTTTATAGAGCACAAAAAACCGCAAATGAATACCTATGTTTATTTGTAATTAAAATTTGAAAGTGTAATTATACTTTTATGACATCCGGTATTTTTATCTGTTGCGTCTCCGGATCCCCTCCCCCTTCTTAGGGGTCAATTTCCACAAAACTCGTTCTTAGAGGTTCTCTAATCAACAAAAGAAACATGCGTGCCAAATAAATGTCTGTAGGTTTTATAGTTATGGAGATAGATCTCTTGATGAATGAGTGAGGGAGTCACTTTTCTCCTTATACAGATAAATAGAGAGATGAAGGTTACATGCAATCTGCGGTATCATATGTAATTTAAATAAACACAATTTTACTTAGGTTTTTTCATGCAATTTGAGATTTGATTTCCGAGTTTCAGTAAGGCTTCCATTGTGCTCAAACGATGATGACAATGGCTTGTGTAAAAAACAGCAAATGCCTTACTCCACAAGATGAAACGTGAAAAAAGAAAGTGGAAAAAGCATCGATAGCTTCTATGCTTTTGGAAAAAGCTCCTTGGATTTCTGCTAATTTCAGTTGTCTTAGTGTTAGTTTGATAACGGATGGAGGGGGGGGGGGGGGGGAGCAGTTTCATATACTTACAAGGTAACTTAAAAAGCGTGAATACAGTGAATTATGTATGTATGATACGTTGTGTTTCCGAACTAGAATTCAAGCATTTTGGTATTCAATTCAGTCTTGGAATGGATGAAAAGGCTTGGTATGTTTAAACCCACATTTCCTTTTGAACAGAACGAACAGCGGCGAAATACAACACAAATACAAAAACACGTGGACAGCCACACGCGAACACAATCATTTATCATCCTTAAGATCTCGTCTATTTATAGTCTTGTTCGACCTTCAACCGGAAGTTATTGAAAACATCGATTTCCGGTAAAGGCTTTTCTGATTGGTTCGAATTCGCAGGTGATTTAAAATTGCATTATCCTGTTTTAAAATTTTCAAAGGCTTAGTTTTTGAGGACATATGTCTAATACCCGTTTGGTGGGTAAACAAGAAATTAATTATCACGCGAAGTCTTGGAGAACTCTAGACCGGCGATACTCAACCTGTGGACCACCGGACATTTCTGAGTGGCCCAGTCACTAACAAATTCAGTTATTTAAGAATAATATATTAAAAACTGAGCGAGAAATTATATAAATTTTTCTATCGATAGGCTGGTACGAATTCCGGGGTAATTTTTTTCAATTCCTACTATTAGTTCCCCTCTCCCTATAAATGCAATTATCTATATATTTATGTATATATCTTGTTCAAATTTTCAATCGTTAATAAAATACTTTTTATTCATCCACTAAAGTTCAAATACATTTTTTAAAAACTTGTAGTGGATGACACTTGATGTTAATACTGTTTCTTCAAATATTAATTCATTAATTCTATTTAATTAATGAATAAATAGTAACAAACAAAGTAATAGTACGACAACATTCATAGAAAGGAAAATGGTAAATTGCAAGGAAAATCGTTTTCTATTTTGCCATTTAATATTGGGATTTTGTCATATGTATATACATATTTATATTAATTGTAATTATTTAATAAAAAGTAACTAAAATAAAATTTTTATTTGTTGACCTAAGAAGGGGTTGACTTAATTTTTTTTATATTACTTTGTTTTCTTTTTGTAATTATAACGGTTTCTGTTAACAAATAACAGTGGAAAAGCGACCATTTTATGGGTGAAACTAATTTTTAATTAATCCCCCTGTCTTCCAAGCGAAAAATATCTAAAGAATATATGTTGTTTCAAGATGATTGGGATCTTGACTATTTCGTAGAGAAAAACAAACATGGATCAACAACTTGTTTGATTAGTCGTGACAGTGCTATATTTAAAAAATATAGTTTTACTCGTTACTGTATCACCTTCACACAAATCTTTCTATAGCTTCTTCTTTTTTTTTTTTTTTTTTTGAGGATCTCTTTCTAGACGAAATGAGTTGGCTTTATGGACAAAATCTTTGGTACAGCAGCAAAATATTTGGAGGAGGGGAGGGGGGGGGCTTGGGATAAATGATGAAAGGAAATCGAAATTACCCTTCAACGGGGTAAAAAATGCCTAAAACCTATTTTTTGTGAGTTGAGTTTGATTGATTATAATTTATCTTTAAAATGAAATCCAAAATAATTAATATTTTGATCAAATTTCTGTTTTAGAGTCCCCCTTTCTCACTGATCCTCATGTTGCAGCCAGCGTGAAATTGTCATATATACATGTGGTCCAAAGGAAAGGAAAAGGTTGAGTACCACTGCTTAAGACCATTAAGAATTAAAACCTCTTAAGAGAAAATTTACGAGAATTATTACCTTTATAAATGCACTTGTGTGAGAGAAAACAAATAAAAGACAAGCTAATTCATACATTCTACTAATAAAATCTTGTCAACATATCTCTTGATCTGATTCAATTATTTATAATGTACGAGGGCCCAAATCTATAAAAATATTCCCCTTTTTTTCTTCATTCTGATCAAGAAAAAATGAATTGATTGATTTATACAGAGTATTACTTTCAATATTACATGCACCAAATCGGGTTTTATAGCAAAAAATAATAATGATAGCCTGTAAAGCAGTGTCTCTCAACCCCTTGAGGGTGGGATAACCTTACGAGGGGGTGCGTGCATATTGAAAAGTAGAAAACTAAGGATTATTTAAAAAAATTATTAACTATTGAAATAAACAAACAAAATACATTCAGACGTAATAAAAAAAAATAAAAGATACATTACACTGATATAATACACTTATAAAAGTATCAGGGCTGCGCAATGTATTTTATAACTAATTTAACAACACTAAGTTAAGAACAAGTTTAATAATTACCAGTTTCCCCATGATCTTTTCTTATGGAAATTTTTTTTCAAAGATTAACACTTATCTTGATAATTTGCACGGTTTATAATTAATCCCTTGACTTCCGATAAAATGTTGAGCAATTTGCTCCTCAATGCCACCGTTTTCCAAGTAAGTGTGCGTATGTAATATATTGGGGAGAGGGAAGAAAAAGAATAAATAAGCAAATCTTCTGAAATTAGTAAATCCTTCGCAAATGCTGTCGTCCCTTTTATTGCATTCCATTGCTTTCGGAATATTTTTATGAATAGCAGTGCATAGAAAAGATCTTACTTCGGAAAGACGTATATATACGTTCTGGGGAATAAAGCTTCGGCTGAGCGAAACGTTTATATACGCCCTTAAGTCGTATTGTAGCTTTAGTATTAAAGTATAGTATCATTGAATTTAATACATTGTTATTGTATGGAGGGGGGGCGATGAAAATTATGATTGAGTACTAGGTCGCAAATATTGGAAGTTTGAGAAGTACTGTTGTAAAGGGAGAAAAAAACGGATGTAAAGGAAATCTATTTATTTATATATTTTTTCTCTATATTTAAAATTTTTAAGACAGTATAAAATCCTGAGCTACATCATATTATGACCGTTACTTTATTTTCAAATATATAATGTATAATAAATAGAGGTTTCGTTTTATTTTAATCCATGACAACTTAATATTTCCCCCCCTGCTTGTTTTATGGAACAATGGAACAAGTGAACAATAATGGTTATCTGCAAGTTAGTGATTTTATGAAACGTTTATTTGCTTTCTACTCGTATTCCTTTCTTTTTCTTTCCCTGTTGAAAATTTTTATTTTAATTGGTGTTCATGTTTCACTTTTAATATTCACAGATAATCATTTGGATAAATAAAACAAAAGAATGCTTATCTAAATCGATAAAATAAGTTGAAGCTATTCTAAATATAGAATATTAGCGTAATGAGATAGATCTAACTACTGCTTACAACAGTGCTTCTTACACTTTCAATGTTTTTTTTTAAATAACTTAAAGTGCAAAACTCCTTATGCTCCACATTGCATAACATGAGGCTCACAGACGTAAGTGGTAACATTATTATAAAATAAAAAACAAAACCAAGAAAAAAACATATAAAAGAGACAAATATAAATAAAAGGGAGAGAGAAAATACACAAATATAAAGAAAGGGAGGTATCTATAAAACTTTAAAAATCTATACAACAAGACATGTTCCACGGTTTCAGCATCCAGAACACAAGAACAAATATCATTATCAATTAAATTAAACCTAGATAAATAGCTCTTAAAATTTTCATGTACAGTTAGAATCTGGGATAACTTAAAATCAATAACAATTTTCTTACATTTTAGCCGTTGATAAATGGTCGGAAAAAACTTTTTAGTCCACAATGCTTTAGGTGAGACCAAGAATTTGGAGTTCCATTCTGAAACAATTCTTTCCCAAGTTAAATGCTTCCAGTGGGACAATAGCACAGACATGGAAAGGCTCATATCTTGGCAAGTTGCCTCTTAGGCAACTGGTCCGCTCTATCATTGCCGAGATTTCCACTATGGCCCCGAACATAAGAAAAGTGGATATCAGATTCATCAAGGTTGTACAGAATAGACTGAACCTCCACAAGTTTTTCTGTAAAATTTACATTGAGCAAAGAATGAAGCGAAGAGAGCGAGTCGGTGCAGATAAGAAAATTGAGAGTACCGCCCTGACGGAGAGAGTCCTGAATCACTTTTACGGCAAGATTAATGCAGAGTAATTCCACTTGAAAAAGAACTTTCATCTCTTATTCGATGTTGGAAAGTAACTTTTTCAACTCCTTCCTCCTAAATAACGTAGACAAGAGCTACTCCTTCATTCAATTTACAAACTTTCAATATTTACGACCCAATTTTCAATCATAATTTTCATCGCTCCTCCTTCTCTCCCCATACAATCACAATGTACTGAATGCAATAATAATGCACTTTGACGCTAAAGATACAATACGATCTTAATTATAAACCGTAGAATTTATCAAGATAAATTTTGTATACGTTACTTTTAAGATATGCGACTACGTTCGGAACTGCGGTTTAAAAAAAGCATATAAATGGATAATTTGTATGATATTTAGTGTCACTTGGATTAGAATACACGTATAAATATTAATAGAATGAAAAATTATTCAAATGCAATATTTTGGCAAAAAATGAACTTTGAATTACCTATTTTCAAAACATTCTCCTTTTATGAAAAATACTTCTATAATAATAATATTTTGCTTATATAAAACTTATATTTCTCCAGAGGGCCTGAACTAGGATTGTTGAAAAATTCACATTATTTTTAGAGTTACTACCAATTGAAATAATTATCGGTGTTTTTTTCCTACAATTTCTCCACTCTGTTGTATTAAAATATGGATAAATCCCTTCTAAGTTATATAATTTAAAAATCCTAGTTCAGGCTTTGTGCAGAAGTTTGGCCTATATGTAGGCAAAATATTATTCTTATAGAAGCATTACCCATAAAAGAAGAATTTTTTGAAACTAGGTCATTCTATGTTCGTTTTTTGCCAAAATATTGCATTCAAATATTTTTTTATTCTAATAATATTCTTAAAACAATTTTATACATGTATTCTAAGCTAAATGACACTAAATATCATAAAAATTATCTATTTATACGATTTTACAAAATAACTGTTCCGAACGTAGCCGGTACCTTAAGAAATATATATATGAAAAGCAAGTTTCTTTTGAGTAATATAAGCACATTATGTTGCATTTCCTTTCTAATTTTTAAATTGGAACAGCTTGCATTAAAGGTGCTGCGAGCATTTTATTTTTATTACTTCAGAATGTATTTTGTTTTGCTTCCTTTAAGTAAATTAATAATTTTAAAAAATAACTTTCCCCTTCGCAGGGTCATCACGACCCCCTAGGGGTCACGCCTCACAGTTTGAGAACATCTGGCTTATATGAATGTTCTTTCTTTAAAACAAACCTATAATAAAGGAAGAGTAAAATTTTGTGTGTGTAATCAACTTTTTTAAAGACAGGCAAAAACTGATATCATTAGTAAAAAAAAAATTGTATATTGTATATATATTTTATTTTTAAAATATAATTAAATTAATTATCGGTTTTCGTCGCCAACTTAGATTCGTCTCTATTGTTTAACATTGTAACTGTTAAAACAATGACAAAAGTTGGTGTCGAAAACCGGTTTTTCAGCCAAACTGGGTGTGCATTGTTACAACAATGCAGACAAACCATGCTCTTTTTTCAATTCCTACTATTAGTTCACTCTCTCCTTATATATATCGTTCAACTTTTCAATCGTTAATAAAATACTTTCTTTTTATCCGTTCAAAGTAGGAATTGACTTAAAAATTTAATTTTATATTACTTGTTTAACAAGCAGAGTGAATTTTTACTGATTGCTCGATTGAATTATTGAAAACCTTAAAAAACTAAAATATTTACATTTTCTACCATATCGTTAAAAATAATCGATGTGAGGCGTTAAAAATAATCGTCATAAAAATCGCCTTATTATTTCTATTTTTCGTATTTAACGAAACTATTTTTGACTGGCATGGTGTATTAATTAGTTGTCTCGCTAAATAAATATTTACATTGCATCAGTGTATTTTACTTTTTTGTCACGTGTATTAATCAAAATTATTACACTTTAAAAATCAAAGATTTATAAAAATTATTTTTTATATCACCTTCAAGCAATATATTTTTAAAGAAAATATTTTCATAAGCCACCAAGGGTTTCTTATCTTAGCTAATCACCAATCATTTGATTCACTAATGCTACTTTCAATCTTGTTTTGACTTTCTTACAATCCCCGTCCGTTTTTTCACCCATAAAAAATCTAATTTAAAAAATATATAATATGAAGGAAAAAATTATTTTAATGTTTTAATCAATTAAAGTACGCCCAACTCTTTTTTTTTTCTCTATTTTTTTCCCTTTCTTATAAGGCTCTTTCAAGCCTTATCATACGTACACATTTAGAGCAATTTTCCACCCGATTCCGAACAATTTTTACCTAGTTGCCATAGCAACGGCTCCAAACAACCTTTCCCCAGAGAGCTGAAAAAGTTGTTCCAAATAAAAGTTGCCTGAAATTCCAGCCAATGGGGTTCTTCGGCCGCCTACGTCATAAATAAGATGGCGGTAATGATGGCAGCTTCTGTTTCGTAAAATGCATCAGATATGGCATATAATACTTTAATGGTGTATAATATTTTAACGGTGTATAATATTTTAAGCAGAATGGTGCACCATTTCTGCTTACGCCCATCAACAAAAGCGTGAGAGAAATAAAAGAAATAATATTGGATGTTCGTTCCGAAGCAGAAAAATCGGTGAGTAATTTTTCAATGGGGAGATAGAACGCTGCTGACGTCAGAGCATGTCGTTTTGCTTACGGCAACCCTTCACCCTCAGCTGCATAAAAAATTGTCCTAAACGGCTGCTCAAATATGCGTGTGTGATAGGGCCTTTAGAAAACCGTGCAAAAAAATCATTATAAAAGAATACATGTAAACTGTGGTGAATTTGAGAATGTGTTCCACAATTTTAAAAGATCGTGTAAGATGAAAACTTTTTAAATACTTTCCCAAAAAACCATGCAAAAAAGTAATAAAAAAATCTATATTTGTTTTTTATTTTTATAAAATAAAAACTATTCATTTTTGTCGAAAAAAATTCAGAGTGTACAGTGAAAATTTAGTCTATTACTATATGCAACGTATAAAAATTCAAATTGAAATTATTAATAAAACTATTAATTCCCCAAATTATTAGTCCTCAAATTTTTTTGAAATTGCTGCAAGAATAAAAAATTCGTGTAAAAAAATCGTTTTATTTTCGTGTATTGTGTTATTTCAAAATCGTACAATAAAAAAACGTGTAAAAAAAAAAAAAAAGAGTTGGGTGTGTTTTTTATAAGAAAGCCCCTTACAGTTTAAAACGGTTTTTTACATAGAACAACTAAATGTATTGTTCCTCAGAATTATAAAAAAGTGTATCAGCGCTGGCTTAGTTAGTCCTGAGGGGGCCCAGTATCGAAATTCCTTAAGGCCCCTTTTTTGAAAAGTAAATAAAAATGATACATAAAACTGATTTGAAAGTGTCAAAATATTACACATGTTGGGGTCCCTGTAGCTTGAAGACCTCATATCATTGACACGGCTGATATAGCGGTAGCTACACCCCTGGATATCAACTTATTTGCTGACCTCCTCATTTGATCGTGTTTATCATGTTTTAAGTTTGCTTTTTAGTTGCTCTTTTTAAAATTTTGCTTTTGCTTCAATTTTTCTTGATATAATTTGAGTTTTGGGTATTGCAACACCGCGCAGTTTACTGTTAACTTCTATTTACTACTAAGCGACAGCCAGGTGGCACTACTACCGTATTTACTCGAATCTAAGCCTCGCTTTTCTTCCAATGTTAATAATATTGAAAATAATGTGCGGCTTAGAATCAAAGGGAATTCTTTGAATGGTGCAATTGGAGCTGTTACAGGGTCATGAATGCATTTTAAAGTTTATAATATTCGTAAAATAACTGATCATTTACTTCTTAATAGTTCCCCTTAATAGTTCCAGTTTAAACTTATTTTAATTTCATAAAATTGAATATCGTTAAGTATTTTATACTATTTTTTATTTTTCGCAAAAACTCGTTGAAAATTTGGAGGGGGCTTTGATTCGAACAAATACGATACTTCTTTTAGAGGGAAATTTCCTTTCTTTTTAAGCAGTAGTTCAAGTAAGATTAAGCGCAGTTGGAATGCCTTCTTCCTTTGAAAAATGAGTGTTTATATACGTTTTGTGTCCTTTTGTTGGGAAACTTAAAGATAATTAAATAATGTCAGTTCCTGTATGTACCGCGATATTTATAATTTTACCTTAAAATAATAACTACCACATGAAGGTTCATAGTATTTAAATATTCTTAACGATATTTATTTTCATAAATCAGTAGTTCTTTAATAAAAATGTGTGATTTTTTTCTTATAATTCACGCTAGAAATCATCTCAGCATATCGTAAACTTAACTGTAAGTAATAAATGCTGTGATTTTTCATTACAAAACACGGATATGATGCAAAAAGCATATCGAAATAAGATGAATATGATGATAAAAAACGGATGTACAGACACAGGTTTTATTTCTTAGAAATGTTTATTTTTGTAACAGCCCCTTGTATCCGGATAAAACATTACTTCCGCAAAACAATCGCAAAAGGAAAAGTCTCTCAGACGGGGATTTCCCCAACTTTCATGACGTTATTGATTTAAGAATAGTTAGTGCGCCTTTAACTATTTTACTGGATGATGAGAAGGCTGATAGAAATCATTGTAATTATTAGAGTATTTATATATAACTTCAGATATAAGAGAGGGACTCGATACAAATTCACATTTCGTAACCGATAATTTAAAATAATTGTTAAAACGGTTTACTTTTCAAATATTTAAGGGAAACGTGTGTGTTTTTTAGAAATTTAAAGTAATTCCTTAATTGCCTGACAAAATTGATAAAAGTATTAAATGAATGGTCAAGCAATAATGAAGTAAGTTGCTGTACATAATAATACCCCTACGTAATAGGTGGGACTGAATAATACGAGGGTAACTCTGAAATTTTTGAGACACGCGCAGACAATAAATTACAAAAAAAGAAAAAAATTAAGTTTAAGTTGAAAATACAAAATATTTTTACACAGCAGACGACTTTTTACTGACTTAACTTTAAGTTGTTTAGCGTAGTATAAATTTTAGACAGAAGAGAAAATGGAGTTGACGCGAGAACATTATCGTGCTATGATTTTCTATAATTTTAAAGCTGGATTAAATCAAGAGGAATGCTTTCAACGGCTGCAGTTAGCATTTGGTGATGAATCTCCATGTCGTACTACTGTATTCAGATGGTTTGAAGAATTTTGCAGTGGTCGTAATTCTGTTCAGAACGAACACACAGGAAGGCTGCAGTAAGCAGTAATCCTGGACAGTGTGTTTACCATACGTAAAATGTTAATGGATGATAATCGCTGTACCTACCATATGATATGGAAGGAACTTAACATTGGATCCGCAGCCATACACAAAATTATTCATTAAGAATTACATATGAAAAAAGTAGTTTGCCGTTTGGTTCCCCATAATCTAATTGAGCACCAAAAAGAGGAGCGTGTCAGAATCAGTACAGAAACCCTCAAAATGCTAAATGATGGTGGCCACCGCAGCATTTCTAAAATTGCAACGGGCAATGAAACGTACATACAATTTTTTGACATTCCAACATGTCAAGAAAGCAAAATATGAGTCTTTGAAGATGATCCCACCTTAACAATGGTGTAAAGACAACGAACAATGAAAAAAGTAATGTATGCCTTTTTTCTTCAGAAGTACGGGATTGGTCAAAGCCATCAAGTTGGAAGGACAGAAGATCGTAACAGCAAACTAGTATACCACTAAATGACTCCCAGAAATTCTCCAAAAAGTTAATGTTAGGGAACTAATACTTCACCATGACAATGCATCTTCCAATACAGCCGGATCAACAGCTGAGTTTCTTAAACAAAAATAAATTAAAGTGATAGAACATCCACCTTATTCTCCGGATCTAGCTATGTGTGACTTTTGACTATTTTTTAATCTAAGAAAGAACTTACGAGGATGCTGTTTTCATTCAGAAGAAGAGATTGATGTAGCCATAAATGCATTTTTTTCATCAATTCCAAGAAATGAATGGTTTGAGGTATTTAATCAGTAGAAAATTTG
Source organism: Trichonephila clavata (assembly GCA_019973975.1). Lineage (NCBI taxonomy): Eukaryota > Metazoa > Arthropoda > Arachnida > Araneae > Nephilidae > Trichonephila > Trichonephila clavata. The sequence goes on along the minus strand of BMAO01000810.1, from coordinate 25,065 downwards.
TCTACGAAAGTGCATTAATGCTGGAGGAAACCCCCTTTTAACACTCCTAAAATTTTGTAAGAATAACTTTAAAAACCTAGGAGTATCTCAAAAATTTCAGACTGACCCTAGCAACCGCGTAAGGATTTCGCTAATAAATACACAAATTATTTTTAGTTGGGGCCGGAGACGAAAAAAAAAAAACAATTTAGAGGCACAAAATATATATTTAAATCTTAGATAACAAATATAAAATCGCAAACCAAAGTTATTTTGAGATGTAGTAGGTTTCCTAAAATCTAGCAAAACAGTCTGCAGGCTCAAAGATTTGATTTTTTCACCCGTAAAAATTCCTCGTTGCACACAAATAATTTTTTTAAATCCTTGTTTTGTTGAAAAAATACGCTCATCGTTAGAGTCTATATTTTCAAAAAAATTAGTAACCCTTTTTTTCAATTGAACTGAGGCCTGCTGTCAATTTCCCAACCGTCATTCTATTTTTTGATTGAGCTGGATCTAAAGCCTCGTAGTAGGATGGTCTAAGGGGCACTAGATCTCCGAAGAGGCCTTCATCCCCTATCTTCGAAAACGGGAGTTGAGCATTAAAAGATAGAGCAGAGGTTCCCAAACTTTTTTGTCTCATAGACCCCTTGCCCTGTGTTTTGGTTTGAAGTAGACCCTTACTTATCTAATATTCACACAATTTCAGCAAATTTCTCAACTGAAATGTCTTTTTGACAGCTAGTATAGAGCTACTTACTTTAAAAGATTTAAATTTATAACTGCAGGGAAGCATAGTATTTAATGCGTAAGAAGCAAATGGTAATTAATTAAATTAAAATTTTTAATTATATAAAATATAAAATTTTAGTTGCATAAAATAACTGAGTAACAAGCAAATGGTTTTAATGGGTGGGATGAATCTGGTGTTTCCATTACAATTTTTCAACATTTGGCATCAATCTTGTCAGATTTAATCCTAAATTTCATCGGTTAGTGGTTTCTAATCTTTTTTTATTTATTTGAGTTTGGCAGCCGCACTGAAATTTCTGAACAGGAAAAATAATTAAAAACTTTCTTAAGATGTTCCACATAATTCATGATAATTAATAAGAACACCTTTTTAAAGCCAAAAATACTGACATCAAGTTCTAAACTTTACTTCAAGATCTCTGTTTGTGTTTATTCCCATCAGAGATCCTATCGTAATCGGACATTCTTTTTTCGATGTGACCATATGAATTTTTTGCTTACTGTGATATCACCATAATCAAAGCATTCTCAAATCTAGTTTCAAAATCTGAACAAACGTTGAAAATAGGTTAAAACGTCATTTTCTTGGCAAATTGTGTGTGACAAACTAAGAAATTGGCAAAATTTGTGACGTGCAATAAAGAAACGCTGAATCGATGGTCCTTGTTGTAATCACACAAATTTATGCTTACCTAGAAAATAAAATTAAACTCATTAAATTTAGTAAATACATCTGCTAAATAGTAAATCTGGTTTCCACTTGATTAATTTTTTTTTAAATTTAAGGCGTGATCTGGTTTAATGAGAGCCAATATCGTAGACGCCCATTTACATGTCATAAACCCCAAATTATTTTTTCATCCCCATATAAGTCGCCATAAACCCCTCGGGGTCAATATAGACCACTTTGGGAATCGCTGAGATAGAGCTTTCCATGTTATTTAAAAATATTAAAGGATGTGTGTGTGAAAATTAATGATTGCACGCAAAAATGAAGGGAAAAAAAATGCCGGAGCCGATGACGTTGTTTGTGTTGTTTTATATTGTAGTGTAATGGAGAAAGAAAACTTTATTAAACAAAAAGTGTGAAAGGAGAACGTATTAAAATTTTCGATGTCAACCAAAAACAACTTCTGAAAGAGATTATAGATCAGCCGACAAGTTTTTCAATGCATTGCTCCTGCTCATACATTATTATGTGATCATCAATTGTTAGCTCCTGATTGTGGGAATGCAGCCGGTTCAAGATTTCATCACTTTCCACTTCTAAATTTATTAGCCTGGCAGGATTGGCAACTTCTTCAATCACATTACCGATTTCCCCTTTTTTTTCTGTATCACTATACAGAAAAAATTTTGATCAACGGCTTTAATAATTTGCAAAAGTATATTGAGAAACAGTATATGATGAACATGTCATGTATAGAAATAGTTTTACTAACAATTTCCCTGTATTAATTTTTGAAAGTCCCATTTGCATCCAACATATACATTGAAAGCGTCGGTGATATGAATTGAAATCTCTATTTTTTTTTCATTCCTTTTATGAGATAAGCACTTAAAAATTACAAAGATTACTAAGAAAACTGAAAAAGAAAGCTTACGAAAATATCGGAGCATGCTTCCGAAATTTAGGGTTTTGTCGGCTCGGTGGCTTATAGGCAGCTTGTTTGCTTCGGAAGCTTAAGGTTGCCGGTTCGATTCCAGCTGGATTCAGATTTAAAAGGAAATTTTTAGGCGATAAATCTTAAAATGCAGAATTTGAGCTCCCAAATACCTCAGAACTTTTAAAATGTTATGGAGAAATAAAAATTCTGGATAACTTATAAATTTACTTCTCAGAAAAAATGCATTTGTAAAAGCATTAATAAAGCATTCAAATTAAGATTTTCAGCATTTGCGAAAGACCTGCACATGTTTCTTACGCTATGAAAATTACTTAATAATAATAAACTCGCTACAAGCACACACACACAAAATTCATTACTGGCCAAATAAGAAAGATATTTGAAATTCGGTTATGTTTTTTAAGGGGATTCAATTGACAAAAATCGATCAAAAAATCAAATCTAATTTTTTTAGCCTAAATTATTTTTTGCATACTTTTCTGTAACATCACAAAATTTTAAAGCTCTAAACTTAAAAAAGGCAGAATTATGATAGCTTTTATGCTCGTTTTTATTCACATCCCTGTGGCAAATTACAGCTTTAAACTTACTTATCTCAGAGAAAGACAAAATAACTAGTTTTTCTTCATTTAAAATGCTAAGACTTTTTTACTATTGTACCTTATGCTTTGAATTTTTTTTTACCCATTGCTAATAGTACATATAACAAAAGTTGGTATGCATTTTTGAATCAAAGCAGTACTTATTTTTTAAAAAATAATTGAACTTAGAATTTGTACATTTTTTAAGGAATTTTCAATAAGCATTCCTAAAAAGAAGTATTGTACAAATACCAATCATGTTATGGCAAAATCCATACCACTTTTGATATACATAGTTTGGTGTACTTGTAAATCAAATTTCATGCGTGTACTTAAATTTTTGAAGGAGGAGTAACATTTTAAATTCTCTTCACAAATAAGTGTTTTCCTTAAAAAATGAAATGGCTAGCCTTTTGTGAAGTTTTTATCACAAAGTCTGTTTTACATAGAATACACACATAGGAGGCAACCAAAAATTTTTTGAACATCCTTAAGGGGTCTCAGGGGTGTTAAAAATGTTTCGAGAGCACAAAATATGAACAATTTTCGACTAGAAATAATTCTTTGGGTTAAAATGAAATAATTTGATTCTTTTACACATTTTTTATAAAGGAATAAAGTTTCAAAAAAGTATAAAATGTCTAAAATATAATCATAATTTTAAAAATAATAAGCACATAAATATAAGAAAAAATTTTGTAAGAAACAAATAGTAAGTTTTACGACGCGCATGATATTTTCTGCAATAATAATTATAATTACTAGCAATAAGTTGATTTATAAAGTCAAATATATCCTTATTAGATGATAGCGATTAGATATAAAAAGAATTAAAAATAATATTTTTAAAAAATAAAAAAAGTACATTTTTAAAAATTTTTTAAAAAAAATTTAATTGTTTTGAAATTTTTCAAAAAATTACAAATATGTAATACTATAAATAGCTAGGATTTAAAGATTATGATAGAGTTTATAATTCTGTAAAGTTTTATGCATCAAAGTATGATAGTTTTTGAAACGCAATGCGCGTACGTGAAAAAAACACAAACTGAGAAAAAAAGGCTTTAAAGTTTTAAATTGAATTTGAGAAAATAAATTTTAAAACTTACATGCTAAAATGCTCCAGGATCATAAGATATGCCTCCCTGTTGCTCAAACAGCTCAATTTCTGTACTCTTTTTAATTTTTTTCTCTGCGAGCTTCAAACGATGACGTTGAGCTCCTCTTTCTTGACGTAAAGATTCGACGATTGTCACGTTCAGCCAGGGACACACAAACATTTTTGCTAATTTTTAAGCCAAATTTCTCTAAAATAGTAATAAGTATTTGATTTCCATCATTAAAAATGCTGGTTGCTAGATTTGCAGCAATATCTGCAATCTGAAGGCTAGAATCAATCGTCTTCGGACAAAACTTCCAGATTAATGAATTTAAGCTTTCATTTGGATTCTGTGTCTTACCTCCTAAGCATTTCTTCAGGAGTGCCAGATGATATAAGTCTGCAAATACAGGCTTAATTACATCTCGAACAGCTTTCGCAACTGAGGGTTTGTGTTTATAATTTTGTAAATTATTATTAATTGCGGCATTATACTTACACTATGTATTTGGATTTGTAGGACAAAATCAGTGCATCGGTTCATCATCGGTGCTGCAAGAATGACCCCAAACAGCCCAAATGGCTTTCCGCATTTCCTTTACACTAGTAGAATTGCATCGAATAGCATTACCATAGTAATGCGCAAGCTTATCAATTAAACTATCAGTTAACCTACCTTTACCGCCTATAGTTTTACCATCAGATAATTTCTTCTTACCATATACTAATTTAAGCTTCCTATAAGTCTTGTACCCATTCTCTTTTGCCCATGGCCTACACATTCTATTTTCTGAATAAAATGGTCATCGCCGTGTGGATTGTTTTCAGAAAGGGCATTGAATGTTTTTGTGTCGCCATCTCCTATGTAGTTCGAATATTTCAGGTTGTGAAGCTTTTCTGATCGATTAAAAATCCTCAACATCCCGTCAACCTTCATCTTACCAGCAGAGCCAGAATAATTTTTTCTACGTGAAATCTTATGCGCTCTTTGGCATTTATTGTACTTGATACCAAACTTTACCCCTTTATAACTGTCGCTTCATTTGCAAAATGAGGACAACACTTCCCTATCCAAAACCTTACCTGTTTCGGCCCCATTAGAGTACATACTCCAATCAACGATGAATGTCCTCTCGTCTTCCAGGTCCCATCACCACTTACCGTTAAAATGTTATCAGGTAACGAAGAATTTTCTTCGACAGCTGCCCTGTTCATGCTTTCTTCGGCGACTTCCTTCATAACAAGTGAAAGTTTATTATTAACATCATATGATTTTTGTTCAACAGGATTAGGAAGACTCATTACAGAACAAAAGGTTTTTAATTACTCTAAACCTTGACCTATGCATCCCATTGCTAAAATAGATCTTCTGTTAATTTCTGGAGCATTATTTTTATTCCCAATGTTTTCACAGCTTGAAAAAGTACAAATACTCCCACATTTTTTACAATGTATTTCAAAATTCGAACATAAACCACGAGTGGATTTTTCATTAATTGTTAATGGTTTATGACATTTTAAACAGCATGATACTGACAAAATAGAGCTAAAGGTTTAAATAAAATAAAAAATACGATATTCTTTGAAGTTTTCACTTACCTTAACTTTTGACTTTAATGAAGTCTGAATTCCTGAAAGTTTTTTACTAGAAGCATTTTTCATTTCGGCACACTTACTTGTACTTTTCATTTCTACACACTTCCACGTATCTTTCATATCTGTAACATGTGAGTCACTTACCTTTAAATATTTATTTTCTCTAAATCTGTTCTTGGGCATTGCCCAACTATTTTTCAGAATAAAACAACAAATATCTTCGCTTTAGATAAGCGTTTTAAAAAAACGTGTGCTAAAGTAAAAAACAACAGAATCAAAACACAGCAGAATGAATGTGTTGAGTTGCAGGCTTCCTTCTGATTAACTCAAGCGCTTAAAATATTTCATGAGGCTTATTAAAAATAGAAAAATGAAAGGTATGCATAAATTTAAAAATAAATGGGCGTGGCATGTGTCCATTTAAAAGTTGTTATGACTAAATTGCTGTTTGCAATTTTTTGAATAACTTTCGAAGTTTTTAGAGTATTGTCACGTGGTTAGTGTCAAAATGTTCAGAAAAAAATGAAGAACAAGATATATTTTTTTTCGAAAATTCGAAAAAAAAAATTGTTAACACCCCTCAGACCCCTTAAATGAAAAAATTTTTGCTTAAATCGTACCAGTCCCCTTCAATTTTTCTTTAGATTATTTTGTGACACATACTAAAAGCAACTGAGGCAATCGACAGTTATTCAGTGAAAATACTAAATAATTTGTAAAAACGCATGCGGATCAGAATAATGCCGGACAAAGCCAGCAAAAGTTTAATGGTTGATAATTCTATAACTTAAGTTTTTATTCTTGATATTCAACAAGAATATCCTTTACATCAGTTCTTGTAGGTGTCAAATTCGAAATGATTTATAAACCTAATAAAAAAATCAGCAGTAAAACGTTCTTTGCACAGTTAAATTTATTCCATTCTCTACGAGCGGTCAAGACAAGAGAAGGTCATTCTTTCAATTATCGTCTGGTAACTCACCTGAAAGGTAAGCTTTAATTTATCGCTTTAAGAAGCAGCGCGAATTACACCTCAGGTCAAAAACCTTGCAAATCGAGTTTAGGCAATAAATGCAAATGGCGCTTTTGTAAGAGTTGGAGTAACAAAGAAGTTCTTCGACCGGGATAAGGTTTTGTAATCACATTTATAAACAGGAATGAATTACTTAACGAGAGAAGCAACGAAATCGTTTGAGCTCGCGTTTATCGCTTGCATGATAAGGCTGTTTCTGGGTGATGTGTAGGTGAATTGTAACAATTACCAAATCAGATTTTAAAAACTTATCTTAAGCAAAAAAATAAAGGAAAAAAATTGATTTCTAGTCGTTACAATAGAAACATCAATCTTCTTTTTTTTTAGAATATTTTCCCCAACTTTTCAAAATTTATTTAACTTCTTAACCGGTTTGGTACAAAGTACGGGCTACCTAAAGATGGCCACAACTGATTTGCTCGTACGCCGAACGGGCACTGATACTTCCTTCTTTCTATCCTTGATTTGCATATATTTTTAATTCTTTAGTGAGATTATTCGTGATAGTGTTTTTAAGAGAAGTAGTTTGTTCACGGTACTGAAATACTTCTCATATGGGATTTTCGTTGTGGTGAAGGCGAGAGTTTTTCATTGAAAGCAGGAATTTCAATTCTTGAAAATATTTGATAAAGAACAGGAATTGGGGCTAAGGAATGTTAATTTTTTTTTTTTTTTGCTTGATAAAAAAGGAAAATGGAAAGATAATGCAAAAAAGCCGATATTATATCTGTTCTCATTTCAATGTAAGACTTAATATTACGCCATGCTTCAAACAGCGTGTGCATATTATTACGCACGGACTCACAAAATTCTCAGTCAATGGAACAAGACGGAAATTTTTTTGTAAGTATGAGAGAAATTCTTTTAAGATATAAAATCATTCTTCATACCATGCAAAGTGTAATTTTAAAAAGCTAACATTTAACAGTTTTTTGATCCGCAATTATAAAATAAGAAATAATCTGAAAGCTTTAAAATTGAAAATTAAAATAAAATTCTTCCATCGCATTCTGTTAAGTACTATACTTATTTTATGTGCAATAAAAAAATGTGCCTTTTTTGGAACATTTTGGACAAAAAAATGACCATTTAAGGCAATGATACTCAACCTGCCAAACGCATGTGGCCCCGCCGGACCTTTCTGAGTGGCCCGGTCATGCTCATTGAACAAATAAGTTCAATTCTCTAAGAACAATGTATAATAAATTTAGCGAGAAATCCTATCAATCAAGCAATCACATATATCAATTTTTGGTACGAATCGCTCTGGTACGAATAGCGAGATAACTTTTTTTTCTTTTTGTAATTTTAACGGTTAGGAATAACAAATAACAATGAAGTAGCGATCATTTTATGGGTGAAACTAATTTTTAATTAGCCCTCATGTCTTGCAAGAGAAAAATATGTAAAGAGTATTTGTTGTTCAGTGAAGTACAGTAAAGTCCCGAAAACTCCATCTAATGTAGACCGAAGGGTGGACGAGTTTGGGAAAATATCTGGTTGTCGAAAATGGGATTAGAAAAGAATAAGTACGAGTACTTTCTCAGAAAATATTGTGTACAGCATTTTATGTATTGTTTGCTTGAGAACACACACACAACGGAAAATAAACTTCCTAAATACCCTAAATTGTATATAAAGGGCTAAATAAAAACAAAGAAGAAATACGTACTTTATGAAGGCATAGAGCCTTTATATATACTACAGGGGGAATAAAATTAATGAATACATAGCATGCAGTAATTTGCCTGATCAGACCTACCTCAGAAAAATACTTTATAAAAGCATGAAGCTGTTATAATGAAAATTAAGGAGTCGATTTTGCAAAAACTGGCTCCTTTATTTTTTAAAGAAATGCGTAATGCCACGTTGGCTTCCGTATTGCGTTTTGCGGCATCACAAAGACGACAAATGAACACTGAATCCATTACCGATTCGTCTTGTTCAAAATACAGAATACAGAAGGGCAGTCCCAGCCTTTAATCTCTCACTGTGTGTTACTTTAGAAGGTTGTACAGTGTCCTCTTAACGATTTACTGCTATTTTTTCAGGTACGATACAGATCCAAGCGAAGTATGTAACTGTATAGGATGCTACCTGTTCTCAAAGTCAAACATTAGGAGTTCTGCAAAATATTACATTGGTAACTTCAAAAGGTAACTGAAGACATCTTGTCTTGATCTGCTAGCCAACTGACACCCCTATATGCATAGATTTAATAAAAATCAATGAAATAAAAATATTCACAAGAACTTAATGACATTTAATACAAATTTGTGTATGGAGAAATAACAAAAACAAAACATTTATCGAGTTTTTCGAAAATAATCTAATAGTTTTCTTTGCCTTTTTTTTTTTTTAAGTATCAATTTTGTAAGTATTATTTTTGTTCGATGTAGTCTATTTTGTTATTCATTTCACCATTGAAATTTACGTCTAAATAACTGAGCGTACTTTTCAAGACGTTCCTTGTTTCGGATGATGTGAGAACAGGATCTGCATTAATCATTTCATTTTCGTCGTTGGAATCTGCATCAATGATATTTTTTGAGCTTTGAACAAACTCCAAAATGTTTTTGTCTGCCCTAATTGGAACTTACATGCTCATCATCTGCCACTATGAATTCTTCCGATTATACAATAGGAAAGTCCAATGCGGCTGGTGTTTTCCGTATTTTGTTCATTCCCAGAAGGGAAATCTTTTCTTGATTAGTGATTTGCGTTTCGTGTTAAGAGAAAAAAAAGAACCCTGGAAAAACGTATTTAACTATATTTAGACCAACTTTGTGACGGTCCTATCCACGCTCCTTCTACTAATAGTCCTTTTGGGGAATTTCTGGTCTTTAAAGATTATTTTATCACAAAATTTCTCTTTGAAAAAGAAGGCATGGGTATGTTAATTAAAACTACTATATATAGTTTAGGTTTTCAGGTTATATATAGTCTAGGTTTTAGGTCAGGTTTCACTGCAATCGGAGCAGAAATTAATCAAATTGAATGTGAATCGTGGATATTTAATATTTGATAGTTGAATTACTTAAGGTGACAAATTGTCACTGGAGATTGAATCCTGATTAAGTAGCTAGAAGTCAGAGTTATCGCCTAGAGTAAGTGTGTTTCGTTTTTTAGTTTTCTCCTATCTCGCGTACCTCGTTAATTGTCTGCATAGTGATTAATTGGGTGCATCTCTTGGACTGGATTGATTGCATTTCAGTTGTGATTAATCTTGTGAATAAATTAGATTGTTTTGTTGAAATATGGCTAATGTTCCTCCCTCACCTTTAGGCGTTCAGACAAGAACATTACAACTTCAGTTAACGTTTTGAATTTAAAAGTTATTAAACCGATACTAAGAAACAAGAGTAAATGTATATTTTCAAACTCTAAGAGTTAGTTAGTTTTGTTATGATTAATATTAAAAGTAAGGATTGAAAGTTTTTTTTTTATAAATTATTTAAGTAAAATTACAGATTGAATTAAAAGTAAGCGGGAAAAATCTGTTGTTTTTTCCTTCGTAACAGATTTTTAAGTGAAATCCCTACCCCCTTTAAATCAGTATTGTAGAAAAAAAAAATTTCCTGTAGCTGTTTTTTTACAAACTTCACGTAGAATTCATTTTTAAAAATAATCACACAGCTGTGCAAATAACTTTGCATTAAAATGTATACATATCAATGCTTCATCAATCTCAATTTATGTATTTTAAGGGAACCAAAATTTTACTCAAACTTTAAATGCCTGTCACGTATTTTGACTGTAAAAAACGAAATTCATTTCCTTATTATTTTAATGCAACTGGAAATAAAAAACAGCAAAGTGCTCATCTCGGATCTAATTTGATCCCAGAAAATAAGTAATTGCGAAGAATAATTAAAGAATTAATTTTTGATGTCAGATTTATTATTGCCTATTTCTTCCTTTTCAATAGAAAAAAAAAGGAGGAAAAAAATAAAGAAAAGATTTTTATTCTAATAATACAGTGTTTCTCAACATTTTTTTCTTTTTTTACTGGTACATCTGTTGATTTATCATCACAGCTCCATGTACCCCCCCCTCCAAATATGTATACAGTGGTGGCAAAAAGTCCTGAACACACTCATTTTTTAGCTTAATTTTTGTGTTTGACTTCATTTTTCGTTGTGAAATTATCGCACTATCTTAAATATTGTTATTGATTTTAATGCATTTTTACATGCTGATTTCAAATCTGTTTGTAGATTTCATCTAAAGTAAATAGTTTCATTGATATGTTGAAAAAACCTTGACAAGAAAGCACAAAGTCACTGTAAGAATGAGTGAGTGTGTTTTCCACCAATGAAATGCTCCGTTATTTCAACAATCAGAGAGCAGTAGCGATAAAGGGTTGAAAGAAAAAGGTGAAACGTGGTTTATTGTATTGAATGCAGTTGTGTGTGTGCGATTGTGGAAAATAGTGTATTGAAAGCAATTTGAAGTGCGTTTGTGGAAAATATTGGAATTATGGCTAAATTTTCATATCTGCCTGTGAATAAAAGGTACAAAATAATACATTTGAAGGAAGAAGGTTATTCTATGCGCCAAATTGCTGCTAAAGTACCATGTGGCCTTTCTACTGTTGTGAGAACTTTGAAAAGATTTTCTGAAACAAATTTTATTGCGGACAGGGGGCGATCAGGACGACCAAGAAAAACATCTTTATGTGAAGACAGGTTATTGCACAGAATTTCACTTTCAAACAGAAAGCTTAATTCCTCGCAAATTTTGAAACAATGGACTTTGACATCAAATGTGAGTGTGTGCCCATGAACTGTTAGAGGAAGACTGCTGGAAATTGAGTTACGAGGCTGTAAAGCGCGCCCAAAACCATTACTGACTGAATTTCAACGCAAGAGGCGATTGACGTGGGCAAGGGGACATTCATTATGGACTATTAAAGACTGGGAAAAGGTAATAATTAGTGACCAGAGTCAGTTTTGTATTTCTGGCAACCAAAGTAGTGCCTATGTAAGACGACGCACTCATGAGGAATTCAGCCCTCAGTGTCTGAAGCCCACAGCAAAGTACCCGACAAAAGTGATAGTATGGGGTTGCATGTCTTCTCATGGTGTTGGAAGACTTCACATCGTTAGCGGAACAGTGAAAGCCATGGATTACATTGAAATACTACAAAATAAATTGCTACCAACTGCGAGAGATCTTTTTGGGAATCAGTCATAGATTTTTCAAGAGGATAACGCCCCTTGTCATCGTGCAAAGATAGTCCAGAAATGGTTGAAAGACCATACTGTGAATAGAATGAACTGGCCAGGACAGTCTCCCGACCTTAATCCGATAGAGAACTTATGGTTTAAAATTGGTTATGAAATTTCAAAGAAAAAACCTTCAAACAAACGTGAATTAATTGAAGCTTTAATATTTTCCTTCAACCATATTGTCACGAAAGATCTTCTTTTGAAATTGGTGCATTCCATTCCAAAAAAATATAGCGCCGTAATTAAAGCAAACGTCTGACCCATAAAATATTGATTTTCTAACATGTGACAACAATGTAATTTTCAAAATGCTTATTAAATATACCGTATTTGTCAATTTTCGTGTTATTTTTCTTTGCATATTATGTTATTCTATATTGTCTTATTCTACACATATTTCACATTATTGTGTTCAGGCAGCTTTACTACAAAATATATTTTAGTCATTAAGAAACTAGTAGTAGATTTGAAATCAGCATAAAAAATACATTAATATCAATAACAATATTTAAGATAGTGCGATAATTTCACAACGAAAAAGGAAGTCAAACACAAAAATTACGCTAAAAAATGAGTGTGTTCAGGACTTTTTGCGACCACTGTACTTACTAACATGTAAAAAATAGTAAAAATACTATAATACGAATTTTTTTTTTACGTTATGCAAAAATGGTGTACATAGTACCGTAAAATCCAGCGCATAACGCTCACCTATACTTTCAAGCTGCAATTTTTAATTTTTTTTGGGGTATATTCACCATATAACGCGTAACCTTTTCTTTTTACGAAGAAACTTCAAATGTATTTGCGAAATGCTCTTATGTTTTGAAATCCTTTATTCAAGGTATTATTCCAACCTTTTATAAAAAAACACTATATTTCAAGAATTGCAAACTTTTAAGTTCATAAGGATGTCATTTCTTTTAAATAAACAGTATTTCGATAGATGAGGTCTAATTTTTTTTCTGTGCTCATTTTTTTATACCCGGTGAAAAAGAACAGCCATAAATTTCGATCATATTTTTCGTGTTAAAGTGTGCGTTATACACCAGATTTTACGGTAATTACACATATTAAATTACATTTTTTAAAATAAATGAATAATAATATGATGCTAATCACTTTGAAAGCACTAAAAGTTTATTAAATACAATATAATAGTGATAAAAACTGACTGATAAAGCAGTGATGTTAATTTAATTGAAACCCGATATAGCGCAATTGTTTTGTTTTTATTTTGGTTATATAACGTTTATGACTTAATAGTTATTTTTTATGGTACATATAAAAATATTAAGGAAGTAATGATTCACATAAAATAAAAAACAAAGTATTAGCAATTGCTCTTTACAGGAAGTTGTGACTCATACCAACAAATTTATATAACCTGAATTACATAACATGAGAAATAAAAATTGTGATGTCACAACTCGTTTCTTGGTAAAGTCTTTTTATTTGTCAAGAATATATTTTATTTATATTCAAACTATATTTAGTATGTCCACCATAACATCTTTTTTCCGCGTACACCCAAGACCATTTTGTGGTCAATTCAGAAATGCATTAGATCATACAATCAGAAAAATAAGCTAAAAATGAGAAACAGAATAAATTATTCAAAAATACATATTTTCAAAAGATATGATAGTTGAAATTCTGCTTCAATAATAAAAATATGTTCTTGTATAAAAACAAAACAAAAAAGTAATGAAACTATACACATTTAAGTACTGAAAATATTTCAACAGATTAAAGCAATATGTATATGAAACGACCATATTGCAACGGCAGAAAAATTAAAAATGAAAAGAATTTTTTTTAACAGACGATCATGATTTTTATTTCTGTGTCACGTGGCTACTATAGGCAATGTATAATTTAAAAATTATTTATCCTGTGCTTTCAATTAAATACAAATATAAAAATTTCCATGAAAATATTTTTTTTTTTTTCTTACCATTTTTATCTTTTTTCATGTTATAAGGAGTGATTTAAAAAATATTTATCATCATTACTGAATTCTTAGAAAATTTCACTTATTAATACATTATTTCACTCTTTTATATGAATGTTCTGAAATTATTTGAAGCGAAAAAATTTGTTTTAAATAGATGCTTTTTTTGTGATAGGGCAAAAAATACTTTTTTTCAAATAATAATAATAATAATAAATAGAATATATATGGAATTTCATTTTTGATTAAGTGTTTCTCAGATTCTTCCTTTTTCTCCAAAAATATGTATAAAATACTTCGAAAATGCATTGAAAATGGGAAATTATAAGTATCGCACACATGTGTATTGTTTTCTACTTGCAAAGTAATACGAATATATTTTTGTAGAAAGTGAATATTATGACATTGGTTTTAAAGACAATTTTAATGCAGTAATTTAATTTTTTAACACCATTTATACTATTTCGGGAGTATGAAAAAAGTTATTGTTTAGTTTCTTTTGATGTAAAAAATGAAATCGTACAGTAAATAAATTCATCAAAGTAATATTGCTGTAGTTTCGATTTTTATCAGTAATTAAAATGTTTTCCTGGATATTTTTATTTTAAAAAAGCTAAATAAGAAAACGGGAAAATAGATAAATTTATGCAATGATTCAAATAGTCAAACTATGTTTATATATTTTGTTATTAAAAATTTTTACTGTGATTCAAATTGCACCCTTCAGTTTCAAAATAATTGTATACAGGTTAACAAGTTTAATTCTTTGAAAACATTATTTAAAGAATTGTATTTTAAATACCATTTCTCACAAAAACTTCCCCACCCCCCTTCAACTCTAGTCCTTTCAACAGCAACATTATTTTAAAATTGATTTTTAAAAAAAATACCATTCCTCACAAAACCTTTTTCTTCTCAACTCTAATCCTTTCAACAGCTTTAACTTTTTTTTTAATGATTAGTTTTCTCAGAATAAATAAAACTAGCTACTTCCTCGCTTGATCCCCCCCCCCCCGAAAAAAATTGAATAAGGTTTAAAACTGTAGTTTAGAGATAAGAAACGTTTCCGCAAGATATCTTATCTAACAGCAAAAGTTACTTAATAAAAAGATAGATTCGGCTCAGTGGATTTATTTAAAATGCTTTAAGTATTACGCGAAGTTGTCGCCCGGCTAGCTCAGTCGGTAGAGCACGAGACTCTTAATCTCGGGGTCGTGGGTTCGAGCCCCACGTTGGGCGTGATTGTTATTTTTTAGAGGTTAAAATGTTTGAAATATAAACACTACCGTCGTATAATGTGTACTGTAAAATGATTTGTTTAGCAGAATTTTCAAGAAATAATTTAAAAAATGACTGTGTGTATAGGCTAACAAGTGTAATTCTTTGAAAAGCGATTTTTTATAATTCTTACCTTTTTTCGTCTCTCACAAAAAAGAGGGGGGGGGGGACATTTTCCTCTTAACACTAGTTCATTTACCAACTCTAAGCTATCTTTTCGATCAATTTTCTGGGCAATGCACGTTAAATCTGTCGAGAGCTCAGACGGCCTCCTGTGGTGTGGTAGTTAGGAGAGGAGGGGGGGGGATGCCAGCTCAGGTGTCGTCTTCGTCACTTAACTGAGGTTCAAAATTACGAGGTCCGTCGCCAAAAGCCCTCGTGTATAGCTGAACAGTGAGACGTTAATATTTACTCACTCACTTGATCAGTTTTCTCATAATAAATAAAACTAGCTAATTCCTTGCATGACCAAAAAAAAAAAGAGAAAAAAGAAAAAAATTGTGAATAAGGTTAAAAGATGTTATATGATTAGAAAGTTTTTCACGCGATAACTTATCTTGTTGTAATTTGCTTAACACACATTAAATTCGGTTAAATGGATTTGGTTAAGACGCTTCAATCTTGTTAATAGCTGTCGCCCGGCTAGCTCAGTCGGTAGAGCACGAGACTCTTAATCTCGGGGTCGTGGGTTCGAGCCCCACGTTGGGCGTGACTCTTTTTTTAGAGAATAAAATGTTTAAATAAAAGTCGTAATGTGAGAACTGAAAAAATGGGTGAATTTCAGAAATAGTAATTAAAATTATATTTGTAAAATTCACAATATTTTAAGTTAATTAAGTATAAAAATGAAACACACTTATAAACATTAAAAAAAATATTTCTGAAACATTTAATTATAAGGGCGTATTAAAAGTAATTAATAAATATTATTACTCTACGTATAAATGTATCGTTCGTTATTTTTAAATATTAATCTGTAGAAATCATCTTAAAAGTTAAGAATTTATTCATTAATACCGTCATGAAATAATTTCCTAATGTAATCTCTGCCTTTTTGACAACTTCAAAAGATATGAACCAGAGAACTTCATTTATCGCTCTAATAAAAATGTAAACCTGTTTGCAGTTGTCGCAAGTACCCATGGTGTAGTGGTTATCACATCTGCCTAACACGCAGAAGGTCCCAGGTTCGAAACCTGGTGGGTACAGGCTGTTGCGAACATTTTTTCAAATTAAATTATCTTTCTGTGCTTTTTTTGATTATTTAGTTTCTTTAAAGATTATTTAATTTTATTCCAATTTGGAAGCATCTTAATTCACTCATTTTTTTTACCAAACCGGATACCAGATTCAAATTTATAAAGTCTTGTCATAATTTTATGTATTACTTTATAAACTGCAAAAAAGGATAATACTAAACAAAAAATAAATAAATTTACGGGATTCTGAGGGGGGGGGGACTTAGAGCTAAAAATTTGTAAACTATTTTTATTTATTTATTTTATTGTCAGCAATTTCATTTTTTTCGAAGGTGGGGTGGGGTAGAGGGGCGATTTATTATTTATATAGAGTTCAATTATTAATCAAAGAGGTTTTTTTTACAATATATATTATCATTAATTGTGTAAAGAATTCTCATTTTCATAACGCAAAATTGTGTATCGGGAATCAGTTTTTACTGAGATTATATCATTGGTTAAGAAATATGGAAACCTCATTGTTCCTGAATGTAATATACTTTTCATATATAAATTCTCCCTGCTAGCTTATTAATGAGACTACATAAATAAAGGGAAAATTAGTATTTCCCCCCAATACCCCAAAGAATGCTATATTACACTCTGCAGGAACTTATGGAATTTCAATTTGACTTGCACAGAATATAATACATCAATGGAAAGCACTTGAAATTGAAGATAATATTCTTGTGAGTGACAGTTATGAAGTTAAGATATGCCTTGGAAGATGAAGATATGTCTCCGTATTAAAAGTGGAGCAGTGTTAGATAGAGCATATGAGAGAAATTTTTTTATCAGTTTAATTCAATCGAGTATTAGATGTGAGTGGATATTTAAAATATTGCAAATTTTCTAAGAACATCAAAATCGAAAATATATGTTGAATGTTCATCGATTTTTCATAAAGTTTTCTGTCTTCGAATAAATTAAAATGAAACGCATAATCTATAAGCCTTTTATTAAAATAGGAACAACAAAGAAAGAATCTCAAAAATATGAAAATATATAGAAAAACAAGCATATACAACAAGGGTGTCAAACTCAAAGGTGATTTGGGTAAAATAAATAAGGTTTAACTTAATGCGGGCCGCAAAAAAAAAAAAAAAAAAAAAAAAAAAAAATCAATATTCATAGAAACATTGGTTTATTTTGAATAATTTATAATTAATAAAGATTTATAAAACAGCAAGAAATATTAAATATTGACGTCCTGACACGATATCTTTTCTCTGGTACTATCTTTCCTAATTCGAGAGAAATTTTGATATTTCATTGTATAATATATTGGATGGGCTGCAAAAATGCTCGTTGTGGGTCTCGAGTTTGACACCCCTGATGTACTACTGCCGTAAAATCCGATTTCGGCTCACTTTTAATACAAAAAAATAAGATCGAAATTTACGGGTGTGCATCATACGCCGGTACAAAAAAAAAGAGCCTTTAAAATATATATTTATACAAAAAAAAAAATTAATATGAAAAATTTTAGATTTCTACATAGATCAAAATACTGTTTATTTAAAAAAAAAAATGACATTTCTTATGAACTTAAAAGTTTGTAGTTCTAGAAGTGTACTACTTTTTCTAAAGTTTGGGACTCTACCTCGAACAAATGACTTCAAAGCACACGTGTATTTCAGGTTTCTTCGCAAAAAGGTGGGTGGCTTTGTGAGGCGAATATATTTCAAACTTATAAAATGCAGCTTGAAATTATAGATGCACCTTTTTCGCCGGATATCTTACGTTTCTTGCATTTATAATTATCTGAGATGGAGTTAAGAGTAGGATTTGCGATGCATTCCGATTTACAATGAACCCCTTTCCCCCCTGGTTAAAAGGAGACCAGTTTTTACAATGGGTATGGATTTTAGCCAAGAACTCCGTATAGCAAAGCTGGTGACCTATATGTTGAAGCTCAAAGGTGCGGAAGGGGGCGAGGTGCCAGCTGAAGAATTTATCCCGCATTAAAAATTTTATAACTCGTTCCCAATAACCCTGTGTAGTTTCTCTTATAAATATAAATTCTTTTCATTCATTAATAGTAGTGAATAAAATCCTTCACACAAAATATGTCGATGAATAATTGAACACAGGTCGGCTGGGTGTTGTGGTTGGTTTGTCTCTGGCCTTCTGAACTCAAGGTTGCGGGTTCAACTCCGGCCCACGTCGCACAGTGGTCAGTTTTCCCGATCTGGCGCACGGAAATTATTTTATAGCTTTGAAGTCTTCATAATTATATCTAATGATCAAAAACCGTAGTAATTAATGTAAATTGGTAATTCTCTTTTGTTTTTTTCCAAGAAATAAGGTGAATAGTGTTTTAACTAATTTATGTCAAGTTTGAATTTGATCAAGAATAAATGATTGCTGAGGGGAACTAGTTTTTAAACAAGGGTCTAAGGATATTAACAGAAGCAGCAATTTGACACATGGGAGAATATATACAAGAAATAGAGCGGCATGTTAAGAAAATTAAATTTTAACATATTAAATAAATACTATCAAGCATAACAATGTACATATACAATACAGGTTAATACGTAGTGTTTAAAAGGACTCGGCACCCTTTAAACATTTTTTTTTATTTATGTACTTAAAATTTATATTTAAGCATTTCATATAACGTTTCCATTTAACAAAATGATACGAGATACAATTTTGCACATATTATTCACAAAATTTTACAAACTTAATCTTTTTTAAAATTTTTAAAATTTTTTAGATTTTATCCTTTCTGTGTTAAATAATTTTTTGTAATATTTCTAAGGATGTTTTAAACACCTTTAGGGATCGATTTTACAAAATCTTAATTAATTTTGGAGAAAAAAATATTAAAATGATATATATGCTAAAATTCAACCAAAAGCCTAATATCTTCCACATTTAAAGAGTTTTTTGCTTCACATAATATAGAAATATTATATTTTTATGGAAAACAAATGATGGAAAATTATAAATGGATGAATTATAAAATTTTTACCCTGGCGAATCTTTAGGTGTCTACCATGCATCAGCTTTAAACCTCGCCTTCAGTGATATAATGCTGTTTTGGGTATCAATTTATTTCAAAACATCTTCCTGAGCTTTGGCTAATCTGCATAAGGTGTGGTAAACAAGCGCTTGCATTGGAACCTTTGCTGATATTTCATCAATGACGATGACAGTTAATTTTAGACTTTAATAAGCTTATTATAGTTGTGGTGTAAATATCAGCGTGGAACTCTTTGCTTTTTCCTTTTATTCTATTATATTGGCCTTTTGACATTTTGGTGTCGACATAAAGAGCCAAGGCTTGGTCAGGAGTCATTTTTTTCGCCGATTCTGGCTGTCAGGCTAAGCATTTCTTCAGGCGAATAGCACCTCTAGGTCAGCAAGCAGTCACTTGTTTCAAAATTAAGGCAGTATCTCTTTCTCCAGCTCCTTGCATTGACATTCTTGTTGCAAATGCCAGTTCTTGCTTGCTTGCTGAAGCAAGAAGACGTACTCTTTCCCGTGGTTTTGCATTCCCCGAATGATTTTGAGGGTCGACCTGGAGTTGATTTGGATGGAATAAATCTTATTCTCTTGGAGAAGAACTTTTCATTTCTACGGCACTTCATCTATTTTCCCCCCATAAACGAGCAGAAATTTTTAAAAAGTTTTCTAAATTAAAATTGCAGCTAATCCTCATATCTATCAAAGTCTGTTGTAGTCCTAACAAAACTCAAAACAGTATAAGTTTTGAGCTTGGGATCTTGCTCTTTCTTCCACACATCGAATAAGGCACGCCGAGTAATAACATCGACCAACGCTGAAAAAAATCATAACTATGGGAGTTGCAGGAAGTAGCAGCTAAATTTGGTATTAAATTAAAGGTCTATATCTACTCTATGTGACTTAAGTGTTACTGTGATCAATCCGTGTCAATCCCAAAAGTTCTAGTCCATTAAACACAAAAAAACCAACATACGTAAGAAGGAGTTACATGCTGTGCTAAATGTTATGTTTTTATAATTTTTAATCGAACTTGAACCTAATTTGAAAGTCAAATCAAGGAATTACTTATCCATGGCATGTATTTTAAAAAAAAAAAAAACCGCTAAAATCTGCAAAATTTTTCTCCAGACGAAACGATTGAACTTCCGACTGGAAAATGAGGCTCGCAAGTGTTTCTTGTAGAAAGAACAAACCCGATATATACCGATGTTTGTTGAAAATTTCCATTCGCGTACTGACAAAAAATGTTTACCACATGGCTAGGGAACTCAAGAGGACCATAAATCGTGGGTTGTTTTTTATTTTCGCGCAATTTCATTTTTGGGGTTTCCGAGCGCCAGATCGGGAAAACTGACCACTGTGCGTCGGTGGATTTTCATGATGCAGAAAATCCACAGTGGCCATGTCGAATGATTATATGGCATGTAAAAGATCTCTAAAGTGTCTGGCTTGGGTTCTCTCGGCAATACTGGGCGTCAAAATCACCTGCGACGATTGGTATCCGCCTAATAAGGTGCCGCACTAAAAAGAGGTGCAATTCGTTCAATTTGACCATCGTTTTCGTGGACTTGTGGCATGGAGCATTATCTCGGTGAAACAGTACTTTTTCTTTGGCATTTAATGACTTTTTCTTTATTTTTTCATTTAGTTGATCCAATAAGGGCATGTAATATTCACTATTAAATGTTTTACCTTTTTCATGGTAGTCAATAAGCAAAATTCCATGCGCATCCCAAAATACGGACGCCATAACCTTGCTAGCTGAAGTTTGAGTTTTTGGTCGCTTTGAACGACTTTCACTGACTGCTGTCCAATCAGCTGACGATCTTTTGGATTCAGGCGTGTAGCAATGGGTCCATGTTTCATCCATTGTCACATATCTACGTAAAAAAATCTTGTTTATTTTGCTTAAACAGCTCCAAACAACGCTCTGAATCGTCGATGCGTTGTTGTTTTTGATCGACAGTGAGCAAACGCGCGGCACCCACTTTGAAAACAGCTTTCTCATTGACAAATAATCATGCAAAATAGCAAATACACTGCCTTCTGATACCTTTAAATTCTCTGCTAGCTCACACAACTTCAATTTACGATCGACTAAAACGATTTCATACACTTTTTCGATGATTTCTGGAACAACTGCAGAATTTGGGTGACTTAAACGTTCAACGTCGTTTGTGTCTGTACGACCACGTTTTAAGTCAGCATACCATCTCTTAACTGTTGTTTGCGATGGAGCAGAGTCCGAATAACATTTATCAAGCCATTGTTTTGCTTTAACAGTGTTTTTCTCCATCAGAAAGTAATGTTTAATTAGCACACGAAATTCTTTTTCATCTATGGTTTCCAAACACACAGTTGCCACTGTTGCCACCAAAAACCACTGTAACTTTAAAACTAAACAATATTTTATCTCGAAATGTTGACACGTGCCGTTTCAAAGTTAGTACTACTAGGTTAGGCTTAGAAAAATTAGAACATAGCGCCCTTTATATGTTAGGCCCGGGACTTATTGAGTGATGTGTTATATATATATAACGTAAAATTTAATTAAGTACTCATAATTAACAATTTATTTTATTAATTAATGCTAATTATTAATTCAATAATTTATTTGTTACTGTTTTTTGCTAACAAAATCGACAAAATAAGAAGAATCAGTTGGTGTTGTCTTGAGCTATGATACGAGTTCGGGGACTTTCAACCAGGGACTCCCCCCCCCTTGAAAAATTTTTATGTGCTCTACTGTAAGGTACCTTTATATGATTTTTAATTTTACGTCGTACTCTTAAGCAAATCGAGGACTATGAGTAATAAATCTCTCGGTCAAGTGACGAGGACACCTGAGCTGGCAACTCACTCTCCAAACTTCCACATCACGCAAATGCATAATAATAGAAATATAATTATGTAATCAATTTGCAGCAAGAGTTTTACGTATTAATATGCGTTAAATACTAAGTGAAAATACTATGTACCAATATTAAACGAACAAACTAAATTTTTAATTCTAATAAATTTCAATTTTCCACAGGCAAATCTGATGTTACCTACATACTCTGTTAAGGTTATAGATGGCGCTTCTGGGACAGCGGCGTTGTGTGAATGTATCTCCGGTAGTGGGGTTGCGTGTATTATGGGAGGGAGAGAGAGAGGGGGGGGGGAGCGTTAAGGCGGTATCACACGTAAATTTTTCATGCAACTTTTTAGCCCAACTTTTCGACGAATCTAAGGGTGAAGGGTTACCGTAAGCAAAACGACATGCTGTGACGTCAGCCGCGCTCTTTCTTCACATTACTCGCCGATTCTTCTGCTTCGAAAACGACCATCCAATATTATTTCTTTTATTTCGCTCGCGCTTTTGTTAATGGGGGTAAACAGAAATGGAGCATCATTCTGTTTGAAATATTATACGCCGTTAAAATATTGTACACCATTAAAATATAATACACCATATCTGATGCGTTTGATGCGAAGCTACATCGTTACCGCCATCTTGTTTATGACGTAGGGCGCCGAAGAACCCCAATGGCTGGAATTTCAATCAACTTTCATTTGGAGCAACTTTCTTAGCTCACTGGCAAAAAGTTGTACGATTGCTATGGCAACGGAGTAAAAATTGCACGAATTGGACCAAAGATTGCACCAAACGTGTACGTGTGATAAGGCTTTAGAGAGAGAGTTTAAATAGAATTTTTGTGAGGTGTGAGATATATTTAGTAATGAATAAGAAGTGAGTAGTTAGTTGTAAATAAAGTTATTTGTTATTAGAGAAAGGTAGTTTATTGTAGTTAGTAGCGTCATCAGTACACACTCAAATGAGATGCCTGCTTCACCTACAATATTACATTTTGCACCGCGTTTGAAGAAGAATTTTAAAATTTTGAGATTTACTCTTCGTAACTGTATATTAGAGAGTAATCGCACTCAAGGATGTCTTGTTATATCAAGGTTCCTTCGTTCTTTTTGATTTCTTTTAAGGTATCCGACTGGTTGCGACAACGTTTTTTTTTTTTTAAAAAGGAGATATTGGGATTTTTTTTTAATTTTTAGATTTGGTTTAGTGCATTTTAAGAAAAATGTGCTAAAATTAAGAAGAGAAAAAGAAATTATTATTACTAAAATGGGAAAAAATTGACAAAAAACAGCATAAACGTGGCCCATTCTGCACCAAAGGTTTATGAACAAATTTTCAATTTTTTCAATCTAATGTGTTGCTATATTATTCAATTTTGAAATGACCTTCAGGATAAGAGATATTTTCTTTTTTACAAAAACTAGAGCACTTTATCTCGGTTACTATGTGAAAATGCTTAAGAAGACAGTGATTACATTCACATAAGGGGCAGGGCAGTGGGTAGCCTAGTGGTTAGAGCATTGGACTCCAGACCGGAAGGCCTGGGTTCGATGCTGATGCCACCAATGCCCATCGAGTATAAACGGAGAACGTGCTCGTTAAATCAGTGGTCCGCATGGTGTCGCCATCTATCGTATTGTTCCCAGCAAAATCACACTGTCACCTCTTGGGGGCTCAAAGCTTAGGCTAACGACAGGCGTAAAATTCTAGCCCTTAGCCGCGATGAATTTCGTGACCTTGATCTGATGTTACTGTCCATCAGGTGCATAAGCAACAACACATAAGGGGCTGTAAATTTTGTAATAAAACAGTGATTGATAATCTGAAGGTTAAAACAATTCTACTATTATACAGAACTTACAGAAAAATTTCAGTTAATAATGTTCATAAACCTTTTTAGCAATCGCTGACCCGTTTGATTATTTCAAAATCACATTTCGAGTAAAACGCTTTTAAAGTATGACATCTGCTTAAAGTAATGAACATCTGCTTGTAGTTTTTGTTCTAGTAAACGGAAAAATGATAAACTTGGATTTTTATAAAATGGCCCATAAAAATAAAATCATAAAAAAAATTTGTCAATTTTTGGCAAAATGCACAGTTAGGGTAGTCGGATACCTTAAAGCGAATAATTTTATAAATTTATTTTTACATGAAATCCTTGGAATAACTATTTCTAGTCATTCTGGTACTTCGGAAGAAATCCAGGAAGTTTATTCAAGCATATGCCTAGGAATTATCAGAATGCACTTCTCGTGCTTTATAAGCGCATAAGATACTCTCGAAGGCCACTCTGTTCTCTCCTATCCACATCTTGGCTTGTTTGGATTTTACAAAAGGACGAAGTCCTTTAGAGTAAGCGACCAGATTTTAACATTGGTAAAGCGGTACACTATGGGGGGGGTAGTTATTGATTAAAAATTTGGTCATTATGGAGCAATAAAATTTTTTATGTGACACAAAAATAACATTGTAAAATATTTTTTCTTTAAAAAAAGTTTTCAATGTAAGTATACATTACGAATATAATGCATCAAAAAATTATGTATAGATACTATATACAAGAATATGTGAGTAACTTCTATTTGAAGTCGCCCCTTACCCGTCCTGCCTACCTAAGGGTGTGGGGGGAAACAAAGCATCACCAGAAACTTCCATAACAATTATTATTTTATTACTATTCAAACACACTAATCAACACAAGCGAAACTACAAGGGAAGATCCTAGGAGTGATATAAAGAGAGCAATCTACTCTAAGTAAAACAAGCGCAATTATCTGTTCAATTCAATCTAACCTAATATATCATAGATTATTAATTCTCAATCCACTAATTATTATAGTGGTCAATTCAGTGCTTACT